>BMAT01003821.1:184746-198951 GCA_019649035.1 Elysia marginata | reverse complement strand
ATTTTTAAATATACTCTTCTCGTTTTAGCTATTGTTTGTATTTTATATTTTTAAATATGTGTAATTCTTCAAGTTAAAAGAAACATAATTGTGTAAGTTGTAACCTACATTAATTTTAATAGGTCAAGGAGGCAGTTAACACTTAAGTTTTGTAGTTGCTGTCATCGAAATGAAGGGAGGCTACTTTTGTTGTATCTCGTAATTTATTTCTTATTGTCAACTACCTAGAGTTCCAATGTTCACTGTGGGTTTTTTATAAACAGAAAACTAATAATTTCGTTTTTCAGGATTTCGTTTTTAGCCAAGAAAATTTATTAAGAAAAGACAACTTTTTCACACAAAGTTATAATTGATTTCAAAATGTTTCTGTTGGTTCTGCGACAACCACTGGATTTTTTTTAATCTGGTTTTTGTTTTGACAGATTCAAAGTACGAATAATTTAAAAGACATTTTTATTATTTTCGATTGTTCGGCTCTTAATTCTTTAGCAAAAAAAACCCCAACAAAAGACAGTGCTCCAGCACGACCAAGAAAAAAACGCTTACAAAACCAAAGAAACAAGCAAACGACGTTGTTAAGTTTTTTTTATAGACCCCATCTTCTTCAACAAGGCTTGATTCGTTATCCTGTAAGAACACCTATATAGTAGTGTTTAAAGTAAACTGGGTGTTATAAAGCGATATCATTCTCATTGAAAATAAAAACCCAAAAACAAAACATAACAAGATCAAGTCCAGCTGTTCCTTAACTAACCGAGCTGTGTCCAGGTGGTCAGTGGTCAAGAAACAATGACGTTTCGGCTACTGCTGTTGCTGGTCATCTTGCTAATGCTGGTGGTCAGTCTGGCCTGTGGGGTTTCTAGTGCCTGGAGTAACACACAGGTCCTCATACACCACAAGGTCTTGATCCAGAGTCAGCCCCTGTCGCAAGGTTTACTGGACTTGGTTTGCGGTTTGTTTACTTTCCTCAAAAACACGTGTAAGTACAATATATGTTTTTTTAAATGAAAATAGCAACAGTGTTAGTAATGATAATATAAGAATGAAAAAAAAAAACAATTCATTACGATAAAACATTCAAAGAAATATTAATCACACAACTACTACTACTACTTCTGCTACTATAACTACTACCACTACTACTACTACTACTACTACTACTACTAATATAATAATAATAATAATAATAATTATAATAATAATAATAATAATAATAATAATAATAATAATAATAATAATAATAATAATACATTGCTGTTTATAATCATAATATCATTATTATTATTATTCCTGAGAGAACGCGATGGGAACTTAAAATGCATGATTGTTAGTTGCTTTTGTTAACAATATGCCAGAATGTTGACGAGAGCATTGAATAATTAAACTGTAGTACATTCTATCGTTTGGAAGACGTTTTAAGCTTCAGTTCAAAATCTTAAAGGACAGTGACAGTTTTCCTAAGACGGTGAAAAGGTATGTTACGTGATGAAACTAATTATCATACATAGTAAAATTCTTTATTTATAGCTGTTTTTTACCAAAAAAGAGTTCGTTAATATTGCTGATAAGGACGTTGATGATAATAATACACATAAAAGACACAGAAGATATCGTCTATGACGGTCACGATTTTCTTAGCTCGATGTTTGGCATACAGTGTATACACGACTTTTTTTTATTTTTTTTTAAATATTACTAAGTTGGTTACTTTAATTTTTTTCGAAGTTTTTATTATAAAAATGATCAGGATTCAGGTGGATACAATACTAAAATATAATAATAATAACATTAAAAAAAATTTTTTTAACGCCATAACAAATCTCATGTATTTTTAGTAAGGTAATCTTCAAAAACTACATTAGACATTTATGCTACTTCTACGAAAGTAAAAATGTTAAGTTTTCTGTCAGATATAATAAAGTTGATACTTTTTGCAAAACCATAACTTCATTTTAAGAGAATCGCATCCATAAAGGGATTAAATACATAATTATGGGTTGATTAAAAAAACTTTAAGGGTTTTTTTATAAAAGATCTGCATAAGCCTAAATGTTTCAATATTGATTTCTTTTCTATCAGCTATTTCTGTCCTCTTTTATCTCTCTGTCTTACAAATACATCTTTAAAGGCCCTCCCTGCCTTATCTCTCTGTCCCTTTCTATCACATTCTTTTTGTCTATGTGTGTGTGTGTGCTTTCTTCTCTCCGGACATCTTTCTTTCTTCATGTTTGTCCGTGCTTCAAACAGTCTTTGTTTTATTATTTTTTTCATTAAAATCTAAAGGTTTTTTAAGCCACTGACTATGTGCATTTTTTTGTTTTCGACAGTTTGCAGCGGACCAGCTAACGCAATCTGTAACAGCATAGAATATTATAGGTCGATCACGTGTAGAAGGTGAGTTGTGATTAAAGAAATGCAAAATGGCCTTTTATTCGACTAGCTTAATATTCTCCCCTGTGCCTACCCAGGACTTCATTAAAAAGATATGGATAAGAGTCTTCCACCGCCGAAGGCAGTCCCAAGAATTTACATATTTCCCCCAGCACACCAATTCACAGCAAAGCAATTTTGACTCATAAAATTTTTGAGCATTACAGCATGGCTGCCTGTTATGCTCAATTACTAACATTCTACAACTTTCAAACACTGCCTATAGCCACGTACCCATTTTACAGGTGCGTGGACTGAGGAAAATGTGGATCAATTGCTTTCTTAAGGCAGCTAGAACATGCGTCGTTGTATGGAATTGAACCCGCGACCGCCGGATCACAAGTCAGAAGCGCTAACCACTGAGCCAGGCTGTTCCTAATGAACGAGTAGCTATGTGTCTTAGACTCGACGGACGAAAAGACTGAAAAAAACAAAACAAATGGCAATCTACCTGACTATACTGTGTGCCTACAGAACTACGGGCATCTCTGACACTATTATCGAGTATTATGATAACTTTACTTTGCTTCAGTATAAATTCAAAAGAACACAGTAAATTTTATGCGCTACGGGCCCGCTGAGAAGGACGAGGCCCATATCGGAGGAAATCCAAGATGGCTGATGGGCTAACAGGGCCTGTGAGCCAATCTTCTGCTGTAAAACCCACGCTACCTATGGGGGTTATTACTTCAGACGTTATGGTCGTCAGCGCGCAAGGTCTCTAATATACCCTTAACATGGGTTTTCTGACATTCTATCGCCAACTTATAAACCTCTAGAATACATAGAAAAGAAGCAACGAAACAGTTTGTAACTGAATCATACAGACAATATCTTTCACTGCCTATAGCCAGTTAATCACGTAAGACCTTGAACTTGCGAGATTATGCCTGTAAATAGGGTTTTCCCAGAAAGAACAAGGAATCAACCTGCAAAACCAGGAACTGACCCCGGACCTTCTGGTCCGAAAATTGTTTACCTACAACTAGATCTTGCTTGAAGGTTTGAATCATACTTAAGACAGACATTTTGGGGATTTCTCATTAAAGCCTACTTCTTTACGCTGCTAATTTCATACCTTAAAATCTTTCTATTAGGCTCACCAGACCTTGAAACCCGCAACGCACGTAATGTGAGATTTCCTTTTTATCAAGGGAGCTAATGAATGATTTCCTATACTTGAATAATAATGTTCAGTTTTCTCCCTTAGAAATACAATTGTCAAGCTTTTCACTCGCTTTTCGTTTAAAAATGTTTATAGATTTTCTTTACCAATTATTCCCTTTATCATTCACTTTACTCCCCATCCCCCTTCTCCCAACTTTTAATTAAGAAACAAAATATACTGCTTTATGAAAAAAACTTCTTTGGTCTGATAGGAAAGGAAATTTTAAGTCCGTCGGCGGTTCAACGGAAACTGTCATTAGCAACGAAATAAAAAAATGATTAAAAAGCAGTATCAAGAGAAGAAAATAACTAGTCCAAGGCACTAAAACTAGAGGCCTATATTTCCTAACCTGAAATTTCCTTAAGGCTCTAAAATTTTTAACTGCTGTTCAAAGGTTCAGCTTAAAATGTTTTTCAGTTTATTCACGTTCTATTTTTTTTTTAATTTAACATTCTGCAAGACTGAATTTTCAAGCTCTATCCATTTTTTAAAAATTATTTTTATTTTGTTCGCAGTAGCTCTTGAAGTAAAAAGAGAACGGTTGACTTCGCAAGAAAACAACAGGAAAGAGATAAAACATGGCCACTGCACAGAGACTCTAATAGTTTTCATGATTTGTAAATGCAACTAAAAGGATATCTAACTATAGTTATACTGACTGTTTACCTTTTTCTTTGTTATTGACTATTTGTGATTTGTCGGTGATCACTCTGTCTTTGTCTGTTCAAAAATACCGACAGGAAAACACTAAAACGGGCTAAGTATCCCTTTAAAGAGTAAGGTCACGGTCCTATTATTATATTTAGAGCAAAGAGCTATTTTTAAGCTGTTCATGAGGCAAACAATTTTTTAGAACATCACATTAGTTTCATTGCAGACTTTAAATCGAAAAAATGTTCAATATCTATTAAGTTGTGTCAGAAACCTGTGTGTAGTAACTAATACCCTGCTAATATATAATAATAATGTTTCCTGCTTCCGATGTAAAGCAACAATGAAAAAAGCAAGAAAAAATATAAATATTATTTCATTCTTTCTCAGTGTGTAGTGTTCTCATTCGAACATTTACAAAGGCAATTGATAACAATCGAATATCTTTCCCGACACCTATACACCTTTCAATAATAAAAGTCTTGGTTCGAACTTGCTTAATGACTGTGTATACTTTGTTAACGGGTATCGTATAAGCTGATTCGGATATCGTATAAGCTGATTTCTCGCCTAGTGAGGAAACCCAATAATTTAAGGACAGGTCAGTTTCTAATATAGACATGATAGTTTTGAATATATCATGCTACCTACATGCCAGCACTGTTGCTACTTAACGTTTAAAACAGTATAATATAGGGTGTATACTAGAGGTGGATTACCCGTCAACGGCTCGGCTTGTCTTTTGTGTAAATGGTTTGAGTTTCACAAACTGTCATGAGAACCTTATAGAAGAGCCAATGCTAGATTAGTGCGTGATGATTTTATGATTAGAGGTGGTGTGGAAACCTGAATAAAAATTAGAATTATTATACACATAAAAAGTAAAGGGAATTTTTATACATAGCGCCTAATCCACAAATATGCTCTAAGCGCTTTACATGCGGTTCCTGTGGGGCCATTACCAAATGAAGTACCTTCTGAACTCACAGAGGAGCAGTAAATTGAGCGCTACTCTGACGAGATCTTCCACTGACTATAGTCGGGTACACCTTTAACGATGAATTAGCGAGAAAATATGTGAAAATAGCCTTTCTCAAGGTTTAAACGTTGACCTGTTGAAAGCATGACTCAAACCCTAGACCTACCGGTCCAAAAATCGAGCGTCTACCACTAGACCACGAGGCCCTACGTAGAAGCAGAGTATTTCGTTTTATTCTGGTAAGGGATGAGTATTCGTTGGAAACAGTGTGAAAATAGTATATGGCGAAGCAAACACCAAAAACTTTCTTTTATAAAATGAATATAAACATACCATAATAATCACGCTCTGTGGGTCGAGACAGACGATTAAACTCACACAATAGTTATCGCAATATTTTCATCTCTCGTTAGTAGCGAGACCGTATGTAATGAATATCATTGCACATAAAGGCATTTTCTATGAGCACTCAAACAAAATTCTAAATATATGATGCATCAATATTTTTCTCAATATGATAAATTCCATTCAACAAATAGTATTGCCTGTCGATGATCTATTTATTAAGCTTAGCGTAAGCCATTGTCTGAAAAGTTAGCCTATAGTTATTTAGAATACCTTACTTAGATGCAATGATGCCCCTACAAGCGATTGATATTCCGAGGAGAGTACAAATTTAATGCTTTACTACTACTACTACTACTACTACTACTACTACTACTACTACCACTTTTATTACTGCTGCTACTAAAATTGATTTTTTGACATTAAAAACAATTTTATTTCTTCTTTTATAATATTAAAAAATCTATTACCATGAGGTCCTTTGAGAGCGGTCATTTTTTTCCTCCTCACTTAGAAATCAAATCCAAAAAAAGTCATTTTTATGCCAATTATACTTTATATCCCACTTCACCACTGTGAGACTATGAGTCAATCTATAGGAATTTACTACCCAAAACTACAAGACCAATAATTGTACCCCGGTCGTCTTTCTCTCTATTTCTTCTTCTTCTTTTTTTTTTACTTGCTGGACAATTAAACCTGATCCCCTCCATACGCCATACGCTGACCACAGGAAGTGTGAGGGAGCAGTTTTATGAGGTAACTGTAGCTGTTGCTAGCAGTCCGTGTGCGGATTAGCAGAGTATTGCCCCTTTGTCACCTCCCGGACCTTGCAGGCAGGCAGGGTGGTCCAAGACGCTGGTCAAGGGGAGATAATTTTACCCTTTGCTCTTTTAATTAATTACAGTACACAGTTCTCTTGTTGGTTTTTTTTTCTTACAAAGGTTCCCAATTTTTAAAATCAGACTTTTAGAACGAGACAGGCCTACATTTTTTTTACTTTTCAAGATCAATCGATGGATTAAGGAAAATTTGAATAATTAGCTATCCCTTGCCATTATTTTATCTCAGCGTTTCAGTTTCCAGACTAAATTTAGAGCAATGCCATTATGATATTATGAAACTGTACAAGGAATGAATAAGTTTCACCTGGTTCAATATCTACTTTTTATTCCGATTAGTTTTTGCATTGCCTTGTAGATTAGCTTGCATTACCCTAATCTCGGCGCCGTAAAAGTCTTGATGAAATATTAAGATTTCTTTATTATTTTCTCCTATCACGTAAACGAATTTGGACAGTGTCTATGTATATTTACATACACAAATTACTTTTATTATATAGCCTTTTTGTCCCGTATTACTTATTCTTTTTAAAGAAACTTTAACACATGCGAAGTTAGAGAACAGGAGAAAAAAAATTTCAGACATTTTTGCATTTTTTGTCAATTTAATAGATAGATTCTATATGACCGTCACGTTATCAGTAGCGCCGAGGATAACTGTTTGATGGGTTTCCGAATCATCTCACTTTTACAAATGTCTCTCTTCGGGATTATAATATGGTAAGCTATACATTTAAACTATAGGATATCTCGTCCTTAGGGTGTTAGCTTTATTTCTGTTGATTTAAAAACTAAGAAAGAAGAGATTTTTTTCACTAAATCAATCTAGAACTACTAGTACAAGATTGCATCCTCCTCCCCCACCCTACACACACTCATAAACACATACAACTTTCGAAAACCTAAAGTAAAGCTGGTTTCACATCACATATAATCCGTTCGGAAGATTCCAGACCGGCGTCAGAGCCAGTTATCCGTTTTGTTTTTGTTTTTTTATTTTTTTTGTTTTGTGTTTTTTTTCGTTTCGGGCTTCCTCAAGGTGCGTTTTCATGTGAATAGGTCTAAATGGTATACAGAGACAGAATTCTATTGGAAGTCTCCAGTCCAGAGTTTTCCGTATCACAAGAGATGCGGGTCATGTGAAACGGGCTTTACAAGTAATGGTATGTGTGTTTATGTGTGTGTGTGTGAGTGGTCAAGACAGCCTGTTAAGACATTTTCATGACCTGTCTCCAGACTTGAGGTGACAAATTCTGCGTGTGATATCAAAATCCAAGTTAACACTGCGACGCAGCTGTCATGGACTCATAACCAACCCTGTGTCACGTTTTATGATCCGTTCGAGTCTCTTCTAGACCGTCTCTATATCAGTAGAGTTCGCTCTCTTTCTGTTTTTCCTGTATTCCATTTTGTTTTTCTCCCCCTCTCTGATTCTTTTCATTTCTCTCTGTCAATTGTACTCCTTTCTTTCGTCACATTAGTAATTTCCCTGCGTTTTATTTTCCTATGTCATTAATGATTAAATTTCTCTCTGCTTCTCTCTTATTTTCCTTTCCACCACTCTTCCTTTTTCTTTCTCAATATTTCTTATGTTTTTCATAAATATCTCTCCAAACTGTGCTTTATTTTGTCTCTCTTCCTTTCCCCCTCACCAGCTTAACTTTCTACTCTTCTTGCTGTTTCATTCTCTTTTTTTTCTCTTTTACTGACCCTCTGTATCTAACGGTATTTCTTTAACCTTCTATCAAACTCTCTATCCCCGACTCCCCATTTCCAACCTCTCTAGTCTATCAGTTTTATCTCTTTATGCGATCTATAGAGATTTTTTTATGGGGAAACTTTCATTATATAAATACATGATACTGTAAATTATTACCGCTTTTTCAAAACTGCATATCAAAGTCTTGTAAAGAAGCACGCAATGCCAAAAACTATCTCAACTTAAGCATCAAAAGAAAAAAATTGTTCAATCACATAAAATACATATTTAAACATTCTATTTGAAAAAAGGAAAATTAGAAGAGAATAAGATCGAATATAAGTAAAAAAGAGAAAAGTGGAAAATGTAAGTAAAGAAGACAAAGAAGAAGAAGAAGAAGAAGAAGAAGAAGAAGAAGAAGAAAAAGAAGAAGAAGAAGAAGAAAACACTTCTTACCCCTCCCCTCTCTTGATTCCTTGACAAGTTAAAGTCTACAGTTGTGATGTAACGCGGCAGACGAACACGACCAATTAACATAGTACATGATAGTAATTCAATCAGCAGCTGTCAACACCGGCTATTTTTGGACCTGATGGTCATTAACATTTGCCTTCAGACATCTAATGCCTTCAGGCTAAACACACGGAATGTCCATAACCTGGATTCAACTACTTTCAAGTTTTGGCGTTAAATATTTTTTTATTTGTAGTTACGGATTTTTTGTACTGGAGAAAGGAGGTACAATGTAGAACCCGAAACTTGGGGGTAATATTATTAATGTTTTCTAAAGAGTTACTCAGCTGTAAATTGGGATTGTAATAATATCTCGCATTCTGTCCGAAACAAGTCTTAAGTCAAAAGGCTCAATTTCTAGATATAGGCTTTAAAAGTTTATGATGGGTGTTTAAAAGTTAATTTTTTTTTAATTTCAGATATTGATCCTAAAACCATTTCTAAACAGTTTGTACACCCATATAATGTCCCAATTTGATTTTTAGGTGTTTAATTTTAATTGGTATGCTTGTCAAGGCTTCAATATCTTTATAGTCGTCTAAACTTTAAATGCTGTTTTCTCCTCTTTCTGAAATTTCACAAGTCCTAAGCCTGCCGACTTCAAAAGGCTCTAACTTCATACCAAAGCATGCTAGAGCTTTTTAATATGTTTGTTTTGTTTGAAAAAAGACATAAATAAGTTTTTCTGTGATCCCAATATCTGACTACCTTCCAATTTCGACTTAGGACTAATTTGGACTGGTCGCGAGACATATCTCTGTTTGTTTTTCAGGTTCCTTTTCCTTTGAAGGTAAGCATCGATTTGAAGAAGAATTTTAGACCTAAAGTAAAGGCGAACATTTTTTCAATGTTTTGGGTTCCATCATGATCATTGTTTTCATGTTTTTAAGCTATTTTCAAACCCCAAACAAGACAAAGCGAAGGAAAGAAGTTCGTGGAAAAAAACAGAAACCAATGTTCATATCACGGAAACAAAAACCAGACACTATTTGCAATGTAAAGAAAATTTTTTTTTTAATTAATAAAGAACAGAAAAGTAGAGACATTTTTAAAGAAATTTTATTCAACAGTATAAACAGCATAAAATGGAGAGACGTGCTATGTACATGTGCTCTGAACAAAAATTTCGTCACAAAAAAATCTAGCCAAATCCTGGATAAATTGCCTATTTCACCATTTTTTCTTGGTCCTATGATCTGGTACGCAAGGATACAATTAGTTGACTAGTTTTGAGGTCTAAAAAAAGATCTATGGACTGGATTCGTTACCGCTCATCTTTTCAATATTTGCCTGGATGCCACTTTGTTGCATAAAAAACCGACATTGACTAAGTAATCTTTACAAGAGTATAGTGTTCCAGTCTATTTTCAAAAACATCTTTAACCTTCTCTAAAATTCTACCCTTCTTATTATAACAACTTGAGAAAATTGTTCCCAACAAATAGAGACCTTGCGCCCCGACGACAGTTACGTATGACGTAATAATACCTATGGGTAGCGTGGGTTTTACCGCAGACGATTGACTCGCAGGACCCGTTAGCCCATCAGCCATATTGGATTTCCTCCGCTTTGGGCTTCATTCTCCTGAGCGGGCCTGTAGCGCATAAAACCCAATATTAATGGTGACTGAAACTAAGATTCTCTAAAATAAACGTGCCAGTTAGCGTATATATAGACAGGCAGAGCTATAAGACAAATCTGCTCAAGACCAGTTCCAACTGCTCTGTTCCATTGTCGATGGCAGGCTAGTTGTTGTCATGGGCTATGTTTGACGTTTCTTTCAGCTTTCGTTCGACAAATTTGATAACGCAATACTTCTAAACTATTCGAAATCTGTTTTGGAATCACTAGTTGGCAGACTAGTTGTTATGGGCTATTTTCGACGTTTCTTCAGCTTTCGACAACATTCAATTATGCAACACTCCTTAACAATGCAAAAACTTTCATTGAAATTATTGAAATTGAGCTCAAAAGGATTGGGTTTTATTGATCAATTAGGGAACATTTAAATTGTTGTGACGGGAAAATCATACTCTACCCCAGTTGTTTTGCTTTTTAGACCTAATTTAGTTTTTTGTATATAAAGGCTCTATTCGAAATTTATACAAGAGTGGTTTCAATTTACAACTACAGTTCCTAGATTTATAAATCTGTTTCTATCGATGGACTCGAAAGAGCAACCAATCACTTGTTAGTAATATGTTAGTGAAGCGACTGACTAGATGGCTGCAAAAATAATAGTAAATGAATTAAGACAAGGCAAAACTAATGGTATCTAACTAGAATTGACTGATAATACACTCAAAAAGCTTCGTAACTGTAAACTCTCAAGACAGTGTAGAACGAAATGATCAACGCAAATGTCAGCAATACAGTGAGAACTGTAGTAGTCTATATTTTTACTTTTATAATTATGATCGTGTACAAATAGTAAAATGTCCTAGGTCTCTATTTGTCTCTATCGTTACCTGGAACATCATTGTCTTTGGACTTCTGTAGTTCCAACCCGCTAATCTTAAATCTTTCCCGACACGACCCATTAGATAACGAAACTAACGTAAACCAACCACAGATGTCTCTACGTTAGCCCTTTCATGAACTTATGAGACTTTCAATTGAAACAAAAACATTAGAGTCATGTCTCTGGACATCCCAGGCTGGTCAGTCTGTCTGTGTGATTGTCTCCCTTTAAGCTGGGGTCACTACAACTGCTAATAGTGGCTATGTAACCCGAAAGGATTACGATTGAAATATAAACAAAAAAATCAAGTTTGTCCAATTAAGGCTCAACATCGAAATTCACGTAAGTAAAAACTAAACCTACGGGTATCCACGTAATGAAGTGTTTCATGTAAAAAATAAGATATTCACCATTTGAAAATAGGCAAAACTTGTGCATTTCTAGTATTTTTTTTTTATTTTCTCTCTTATCTACTAAGAAATCTAAAGATTTCTAGAAAAATGCTGTCAGCTATGTCCATTTTTTAAGACAAATAAAAAACAACAAAACTTTCAAAATAGGATCCAGCCATATTTATTTCTGGATTAAATGGAAAATCCTCAACAAGGTTAAAAAGATTTTGCCGCATTTTGACCGGTAGTCTTGTTTTGATGAGAGGTATATTACTGCTTTGGCTGTAGATTGGTGTAGAATGAGCTGTTTCTCTCACTATGTATTGAAAACAAGGTTTTGTTGATAATTTTACTTTGCGTAGGTACAAACAAAGCTAAAAATATAACGCTCTTTAATCCTCTCCAGCCAAAAATGTTTTTTTTTTCTCTTAGCTCGTATACCTGCTTGTTTCTATTCAATACTCTCTTTATGCCTCTCTACTCCTCTCTGAATGAACTTCTCTCTGTCTCTCTCTTTCTCTCTATCCATCCCTACCCATCTCTCTCTTTCTCCCTCTCTCACTTTTACTCTCCGTCTTCCCCCCTCTCTCTCTCCTCTCTCTTTTTCTCCTTGTCCGTACCGTGTCTCTTTCTGTTTGTTTCTCTCTGAATGTCAAGCTAAAATAATCACGCTCTTTGGTTGGTTATGAAGAACTGCTTAAAACTTGTTTGTGAGGTAACCAAGTTAATAGAATCACAAGTGGACCGAAGTAAACAAAACTAAAAGTTGAAATTTTGAACAAAAGTCACCAGTCATGCTTAATTGGTTTTTCTAAATTACGATTAAAGCTAGATATTTTGGATGTATAAACACTAAAAGTATTTTTTTCTTCAAACATTCAAAAGGTCTGAAGGAAAGCTAATAAAAACTTATTTGCCCCAACTTGCTTGAGTTTAATGTAAACATTAAAGTGGTTGTAGTATAAAAACCAATAACTCTTACTTCACAATTATTCATTCAGCAAAAAAATTAACAATATTATGTGAGATGCATCACAACGTTAATATTGTTAATTTCAAAGCTCGATCTATTGACACTGTACTGCCAAAAAAAGATATTTGATACGCAGAAACGAAGCATATATATATTACATTTAGGACATTAGCTTTAATGCCAGCGTATCATGTATGATAATTATGAAAAAATATACTGTATATGTTACTTTTAGGAGCCCAGGGTATGATACGCAAAAACGCACCATATATTTTACATTTAGGACTTTACTGCCCGGGACAAACGAAAAGCAGTATCTGCAGTGTAAAATTATATGAGATACTGCATTCCATTTGTCCTCGACAGATTAGGTTTAGTGCCCAGTGTATCATGTATAATACGCAGAAAAATACCACAATGATATGCAGAAACGTACCGTAATGATTCGCGGAAACGTGCCATAATGATTCGCATAAACGTACCATAATGATTCGCAGAAACGTATCATATATCATACGCAGAAACGTACCATAATGATTCGCAGAAGCGCACCATATAATTATGTTACATTTAGAAAATTAACTTTAAGCCCAGCGTATTATGATATACACTCCAGAACAAAACGTACCAACTTACCCACATTTTTATAATACACATACAATCCATTGCCTGTATGCAGTAAACGGTACTATTTTGATTTTAACCTAAAAAAGGATTTTTTGAGGCAGTGCAGGGCTAATCCACAGTTCATACATCTACCCGTGTTGTTATTCAGGACTTCCTGCTTTGAAAAGAACACGGATAGAAAGAGAATAGAGGTATAAAAAGAGCAGTATTTTTTAGTCTTTTTTATACACATAATTTAAACTTTTGTCATATCAATTGTTTCTGGAAGGTTTTAATGGGAAGCTCTTACCATGAAATTTTTTTTGTCTACGCTCTACGCTGTCTAGCCAAAAATGAAAAAAAAATAGCGAAGTCAGGTTCAAAAGCTAGACGGTGTGTTAAACAAAACAAAAATAATAATAGAGTTTGAACCCATTTACTTGCCGAGATAGATTCTAACGAATTCGAAAACCACATGGCAATATGAAAATAGCAACGTCGGATTCAAGAGCTCCACACAGCGTTCAAAAAATTAATGTAGAACTCTAAATCCAGCCCAACAACCTGTAGCTTGACAACTTTTTAAAAAATCAAAATAAAAAAACAGAGCGCATTTGCACAGCGCCTAGTCCGCTTACTTGATCTACGCGAGCGCTCTACATGAGTTCCGCGACAGGCCAAAACCAACCAAAGTACCTTCTAGACTCATAGAGGAGCAGCAAATAAAGTGCATCACCCTAACACATTGACATAATCTTTCACTGTCTATAGGCAAGTGCTCATTTTAACCCTTGTTTGAGGCGAAGAAAAAGCGTGTGGGACTAAACGTCCATTTGTTGAAAGCAGTAGCCTACTCGAACCCCGGACCCCTTGATCCGAAAGCCGAACGTCTACCACTAGACCACGACGTCACACAATTGAGAATCTTAATCTGATTCAGATCTAGATTTTTTACTTTCCCCGGCGTACCTCACGGCGACAGAAGCCTGTTAAGGCAGTTTTAGACCCTCAATATATTCCTTGTTTAGAACTAGATATACTTCCATTAGAAACTCATCAATAATCTAAGGACAAAAAAGAAAGGATGTCGGAGAGAGCTAGAGAGAGAGAGGGGGGGGAAGAGAGAGAGAGAGAGAGAGAGAGAGA
>BMAT01003821.1:137424-154599 GCA_019649035.1 Elysia marginata | reverse complement strand
CTCTCTCTCTCTCTCTCTCTCTCTCGCTCTCTCTCTTGTAGACTGTTATAATTATGTTCCTCAGTTTCATGGTAGCTTTTCTTAACTCATTTTATTTCTCTCACGCGTGCTACTTGTCTGTTCCTTCTTCTTCTTCTTCTTCTTTTTCGATCTTATGCGTTCACCATCTCTGTATCATTGTTTTCGTTTTCTTCTGCATTCGTATTTTTTTCATTTTTCTCGATGAGGCGTATTGGTTTAGCTATAGAAGCTCGGCTTTCGGACCGATTTGAGTCTTGCTTTCGGGAGGTAACGTTTAGTACTTAAGCAAGGGTATTTACAGACATTTATTCGCCTTACTCATGCGCGAAAGGAGTAGGCCTATCCGACTATAGCCAATGAGAGATCTTGTCAGAATGCTAGAGTGTGGTGCGCCTTAATTGCTGCTCCTCGATGAATTCAAAAGGTACTTAAGTTGGCAATGAACTGTCGGGGAACCCATGTACTGCGCTTAGAGCATATTTGTGGATAAGCGCTATATAAGGAGCCTCTTTACTTTACTATTATTTTAAAATTGTTTCTGGTTACAGCAAAAGTATGTTAGTAAGTGTACTAAAGGTTTCGCAACTGTTTCAAATTTTTCTATACTTTATAATCAAACCGAGAACTTGTCAGCTAAACAGAAGGAAAGGCACGCAACGCTCATTGGGTTTTCAAAGCTTAAACGGATGCTGAAAGTTATAGGGTTTTTTCTACGTTACCTAACCTGTACAAATGTGGTTTTTTTTTTCATTCTTTTATTACGACGGTGTAACCGTCCCAATTACGTAGGGTAGATTCATATGTAAAACAAAATATTTTTTTTATTGTTATTTCTTTGGTGAGGCCAGGGAGGGAATAAAGTGTAGAAATTGATTTGATAATGCGTTGTATCAGCTTAAATTTAATGCTTTAAAAAATTGAAGTTTTTTTTGTTAAACTTTTTGGTAGTTTCCATCATGAACAAATTAAACCAATATGAAATACGACCACATTGCCGGACATAATCAAGGGAATATAAGAATTGGATTCGAACTATTTACGTGGAAGAAAGTCAGTTTACGTACAAAATACAGTCTTAAGTTTCGGATGTTTTTTTTTAAATTACGTTGCTCGTATGCCTCTTTTGATAAATTAGTACCATGCTATAGACCATGAAAGATTCTCTCAGTGTGCTGGATTTATATTCTTGAATTTCTGCAGCTTTGTTGAGGTTTCAAACATCCCTTAGATGAAAAATATACCTTACTTGTCCCTTAGATCAAAAATATACCTTACTTGTTGTACGAATGAAATTCTTACGTTACCTTATGTATGTCTCATAAACGTGGTCGTATTTTCTGTTACTTTAATTTGTGCCTCCTTCTATGTTAGGATACACTTTCCTGGCTGAGAAACTTTTTTAAGTAAAGTGAAGATGGTTTAAGCTCTTTATATAGATTGCATTACTGCCCATTACAAATTACAGTAGAATCCTGATAAAGTCAACACACTGGGACCGAAAAAACAACTGTTTTGACTTTAAGCAAGGGTTGAATTTAACCATAACAAAGCTATAAAGAAATATAGTACGGGACTGCCAAACAGTGTTGACCTAATGCAAAAGTTTCCCTTAAAGGTGTTGTCCTTCAGTGGATTTCTCTGTATATTGTTCTCAAATGCACAAAGCTGTATCCTTTCAAGAGGATCACTCTAACACAATGACAAGATCTTTCACTGCCCATGGTCAGGTACTAAGTTAACGCAACTTTACGACGAAGGTAACAAAATGTGTGTAAAGAGCGTTTCTCAAAAACAAAACGCCGATCTGCCAAGGCAGGATTCGATCCCGCGACCTATCGGTACAGAGCCTAGTTTTTGTCTTAAAACCGCGACGCCACACGATGTTTGTGCACTCTATGTTTTGATCATGTATTAATTTAGACAGCTATACATAAACAAACACGCAAAATTACTTAGACGAACGTGTTCAAACCATGTAAAAAATCAATTAACAAACAAAAAATACCCCGATAACTTTAAGCTCAATTTTCTCGGGTTGTTATTTTTTGAAACATTTCTATGTGATATGCCTTAGGCCTAGCTTCAACTCTACTGATGTCTCAGCATGGATCATTCATGGATTTATATCAAGGGCTCGTTATGATACATTGTCCAATGAGAAAGATCGTTTTAAATTTACAGCAAAGAAGAAGAACATACTTGGCCTTAGAAACAATAAATCTCTGTCGCAGAAATCGAATATTATAAATCAAACGTTTTCATATGTGTGGGTGCTTCTTGGGCGTGGCTTAGTATGCAGCCACAAGGCAATGCTCTGAAATATTACCTTTTCAGCTACCTTTGAGCATGTGTGGTATAACTTAGGAGTCGAAAGGTGTAAAGTCTGCAGTCAATTTTTTAAACATGGCCACCAGTTTATAGTAAAAAACCCACCAAATATTTTTTTACATTATTTCAGGTTTTTTTTAATCACCTTTTATAGTTTTAGGTTTTTCTTCTTGACACAATCCAACTTTTTTTTACTGATGTTTTCTGTCCCTATATACCGTCTCTATATAAGCATGTTTCGAGCAAGCTTAGAGGAGATTAAACTGGTAAAAGCAATGCCCCATATTATCCTGTATTTAGCTTAAAGAGGACGATATTGCTGTATTATAGAGGTTTCAGGCTGATTTTCTTGTCCACTATGACCCTTATGGCTGCGCTGGCGCAG
Source organism: Elysia marginata (assembly GCA_019649035.1). NCBI lineage: Eukaryota > Metazoa > Mollusca > Gastropoda > Plakobranchidae > Elysia > Elysia marginata. The sequence continues at coordinate 151,865 of BMAT01003821.1, read as the reverse complement.
TGATACTAAACACTGTCTTAAAAACATCTCGATAACGCGAGTTGAAAAGTAAGTACACGAATATGTTCACGTTCGCGTTAACCATCATAGACATTTCCAGAAACATCAAGAGAAAAATGTTGGCGTTTCGGTAAAACCCGGTGGATTTAAACTCCGGCTCGACCTGTCCGAAGAGTGCGAAAACTAAAGTTGGCATGTAACAGAGAATGAAGATGATGCACAGAAACACGACGGTTTTCACAATCCTTGTCTCTTTGCTTCCTTCTTTGGCTTGCCCGGATGTATCAGTGCTGGGTTCGGTGGTTTTAGCGGAAGTAGATGTTTCCCGGAACTTGGAGGAGCGGTTGAGGCTTATGGTGAGGATGATGACGCAGATGATGGCAACGACGAAGCCGATGTAAAAGAAAATGTTGGTGAACAACGTATAAGCGGTCCATCGAATTTCCAGAAACATCGGCAGCGAACTGTTCACGCGATCGTTGTGGACAAATGCAACTTTGATTGGCGTGAAGGCGTACAGCAACATGGAAAGAGCGCTGGTGGAGAAAACCAAGATGGCGGCTAACTGTCGCCTGGCCGTGAGGAGATACTTGACCTGGAGTGGCATGGCGACGCAGCAACACCTCACCACGGCTATCACGACTGTGGTGATCAGTGAGATAGTCTGCGGAAACGTCGCAGCGAGGAAACACGCCAGGTGGACGAATTCGACGTACACACTCGTCCCTGAGTAAACCTGTGTCTGTAAGATGTACGTTATGCTGTTGATTTCACTGAAGACACACATCAGGCCGTCAGTGATGGAGAGGATGAAGAAGTTCTGAGTCACGCCGTCAGACAGGCCCATCTTGAAGAACACCGTTATGTTGATGAGGTTGGCGACAATTCCGAGAAACGCCAGGATGGGGTTTATGATGACCTTGAAAGCTAGGCCGAGATAAACGAGGGCCTCGTCGCTGATTGTTTCCCGCCTTGTGAAAAACAGAGAGGTTATGGAGGTCGTTACGTTGGCTGCTTCCGGGGTCATGGAGGTCGTTACATTGGCTGCTTCCATCTTCGACTCTGTACAGAGGACTTATTGGCCCGCTCTATTCGTTAAGTAGAATTCCGCCCTATATTCCTCTTTCTGTTTAGCGAAAAATTCTGATCAAGATGTATTTCTGTGTTTGTCGCTTATGATAAGAGGTCGTAAAGTTGGTTCATTTTTATCCCTTTTTCAGAGATGCTTAGGGATTCAGAGTCTTAGTGCATTGTCGCATGGCTCTAAAAACTGCTGTTTTTTTTCTATAGACTAAGTCTTATGATGCTGTTCCTTCTCATTGATGCAAAATGTTACATATTTTACAGTGGATATGTCATGCCTCCATTGAGCATGCCATAGGCCATTTAAAATACATTATTAGAACTTTTTACTTGATTTTGCTTTGTTAGGCACCACTCTAAAGTAACTAAAGAACATTTTGTTGAGCACTGCTATGAAATAATGTAAATTCGTGTACAACATTTTTAGCCAATGCATTCTCAAAAAGAGACTAAAAGTCTACCTTGAAACCACCATCATCTGACATCCTTTGTTAGGTGTAAGTTTTTTTTTCTATAAGTCTTACTAGGGGGACACAGCCTATAGCCAACTGCCAAATCTTAATGTCAAAAATGTACCCATGAAAGACAAAATCTTTTACAAATTCCTTATATAATTAATGAAAGCCTTAAAACACTTTATAAGTTAAAGTAAAAGTTTGATTTTAGACTCTGCATTATTTTATTGGACAAGATAAAATTTTCGGTTCACAACGTTTATTAAAAAATTATATTGTAAAGTCTTTGAAGTCAACTAACATGGTTTACTCTCTTAGTTATCCATGATATTCGCATCTGATGTTAAACAGTCTCCAGACCACGCATGGCCTTTTATTCATCTGTGAATACTCCAAAACTAGTGAAACAATGATACGTTTTAGGCAAAATTACCGTTCTAAATATGATTTTTAGTTTGTATAATGGCCTATTATTAGACAGACAAAGAAATAGACACGGATTCAATCGATAATATACATCAATTACAAGTATAGGTTAAATTTTTACAAGTTCATCCAAAGTACTTTTCTAATAGGTTTCTTGGGCAAAACGTACTTTTCGATGCGTCAAATTTAATGAGTGTGGTTATATCAACTAATATAAAGCCTAACTTTTATATTCGTTGAATGTCTTTATCTAATAGACCATAATTGACATAATGGTAGGCTATAATTATTTTCTCATGATCTTGTAACAAATTCTTGATCCCGCTTGAATATAAAAAAGTCGTTAAATGCATATCATAACATTATAAATATCGAATCGCTATGATCTTGTATTTTTATCGTTTCATCAAATCTTGAACTTTGGTTAATTTTTGACGTTGGTGAATTCAAGACATGACATAGAAATAGTCCAAAAATTTCAGAACCACGTATAACAATACTTTAAATTTTAACGTACTGCTGCTATTAGGGCCGCACCCAAATTGATATAATTTGTCATATCTAAATCATAGTTCCTTCCGATCGAGCCATGAAGTTGAGCTGTCGTAAGATTTCATTGAGCTGTTTTAGAAGCTTTCCTATCAGTGTGTCATTGATTCGACTTTCATCTTCCACTTAACCCCCTGTCAAGTCTTTTAAACCGTTCATCCTCCCGATATACCTAGTGATCAAAACCACTTAAATATTTCAAGGGCTAAATAAACCGGTTTTTATTCATCTGCAACGATTATCTCTTGGAGCCTGTATTCAATAGAATTTGAAAGTCAAGGATCCCCACATTAGAAGTAAATGTCTTTATTGGATACTGATTGTAGACATATCCACGTTACTGAACCTTTTTAATGATTCTATGGCCTTGTTTAATGATAGTGTAAAGTTTTCTGAATAAGGCCAATTTATTGTCTTTAATTCCTTGTGTTTTATACAATCTTTACATACTGTTCATACGTAGAGCCTGGTTAAAGTTATACTGCAGAACCGCTATACTAAATGAAATTATACTACATGTAAATTACTAAATTGCATGCGCTGATTTAAGGACTTAGAGTTGAAGAAAGGTTTAAGTCTGTGAAGTATACAAACTGGAATAATAGGTCTAAAAGCTCATTATACTATTCTGAAAAATCAAATCTAAATCGTTAATTTGCAAGACAAAATCACATCAATCCGCCAGATTTGGATGAACATTATTTTGCAGTGTTATTAGGGGGGGGGGGGACTTAAGTAAGCTCTTCATTCTATAATATTTGGAGTGTTTTATAATAGCATAAGTTTTATATTCACGGTACAGAATGATGTCATATCTTGCTCTCAATACATAAAAAAATCAATGGCCTTGGAAAGATTATTCACATAGGAAAACTTTTTATCTATGTAGATTTTGATATAATTACTTGCTTCCTTTCCAGTATTGTTACTCATAATTGCTGCTGTATGTTATGCAACGTTTCTCCTTCTACCTCCTTCTTCTGTTTTGTCTAGGGTGATGGAGATATCTGTGCTGCTTTCGGATGTCCACAAGTTGACATTGTTCATTTAGATTGCCACGGTTGTTTGTTTTTCTTTTACATTTTTTTCATTTTTTTAAAGAGAGAGCCTTTCTTCACTGTAGTTTTGGTGCGGCAAATATGACCGGCTCTGTGGCCTAGAGGTAAAGACACTCGCTCAGAGATCGGGAGGTACGGGTTCGATCCCCGGCCGAGTCAAACCAAGGACTTTAAAATTGGTATTAGTTGCTGATCCGCCTGGTGTCTGGCATTATGGATTTAGTGCTAAGTCTGGTCGGCCCGGTGTCAGGATAATGTGACTGGGTGTGGTGTATGCAGCGCTCCGCACATCACAGTGTGGCAGCACGCTTTCAATTCTCCCAAGCGCCGTCTCTGATATAACCTTGTAGTTGAAAAGAGACGTTAAAATTCAAACAACCAACCAGCGGCAAGTATGGCCATATTACATGTAAAAACATACACCTTCTTTGAACAGTTTTACAGTTACAGTAGAAGTATGTGTATTATTCAGCTTTGCTAGGATATCGCGGATGACTTAAGCCGAGAAAGGGAAGGAAATACTTGAAATTCATGGAAAGGGCTCCATTGTGTAGCTCAGAACAGACGAACGTGTATCATCTGTGCTCCAGTTAGATTGATTAGTACTCACTCATAAAGGGAAACCTAGAAAACTGCACTTTACGCACTAATCTTTGAAGACTGGGTATATTAATTGAGGAAAGGGCAGTTATCTAAATAAACATGATCTTTCTTAATTTACGTCAGGTAGACTTATCAGAATAAATAATGGAGGCAGCCACTGCGCAATCAAATAATTGAAAGATTTTAAAGGTATATGAAATTAACAGTGGAGAGAAGTAGGTTTTTTAGTGGAAATGCCCGAAATGTCTACCTTTAGTATGATTCGAGGGGGCCTAGATAGCTCAGTTGGTAGTGGCTTCGCTCCGTGGCCAAGAGGTCGCGGGTTCGAAACACAGCCGAGCACAGTCCGGACCCCTACTGGTTGGGTCGGTGTCAGTATAATGTGACCGGCTGAGGCTAAGTCATGGTATCCCCGCTAGTCTCTGGGTGGCAGCCCGTAAATTGTCATTGGGACCCAAGCCCTGAGAGCACCTTTGAAGTGGAATTGGGCTTGTAAAAATACCCTTCAATCAATCAGTATGATTCGAACCTTCGACTTATAGATGTTTCGGCACCCACCACTTTGCCACTTAGAGAAACATAGTTTAAACCATATCGCCACTACGCTCCTTAAAAAAGGAGTTTCATGGCAAAGGTCCTTGCCTTCTGCCAATACCTAGCCTCTCTAAGCGACTCAGAGCGTCTTGGTGTGTTAGAACGCTACATTCACTGCCAATTTAAGGTCATATATCCGAAAAAAAGAAAATCTTAATAAGTAAAGGTCGGGATAGTCGTTGAAAAGATGGGTAAAAAATTTTCAAAGAAAGGTTAGCATATGCATTAAAGAATTCAAGCTTGCGCTGCCCAGGATAAAATTTGAGACTCATGATGGCCAAATGAGCCTGTACATACAAGTAAGGCATTTTGACCAAAAAATAAAACCGGCTCTGTGGCCTAGCGGTAAGACACTCGGTCATATATCGAGAGGAGTGTGGTTCGATCCCCGGCCGAGTCAAACCAAGGATTTTAAATTGGTATTACCAGCCGATGCACCTAGTGTCTGGCATTATGGATTTAGTGTTAAGTCTTGTCGGCCCGGTGTCATAATAATGTGACTGGGTGTGGTGTACGTAAGCGCTCCTTACATCGCAGTGAGGCAGCACGCTTTCAATGGTCCACAGCGCCGTCTCTGATATAGCTTCGAAGTTGACTTGGGCGTCAAATTTCAAACAAACCAACCAAACAACCAAATAAATTAGTGTTGTGTTTAAAATAGACAACACAGTCAGTAAAACACAACGTCGCTTCTCACTTGCGCTGATCGACTTTTTACTTGTGTATTTTCAAACAGTTTCATCTTTTCCTACCTCCTTCTGTTGTTGTTTATAAGATAGTAGACGACAACACTTAATGTCTCGATATACTTCTGGCCAAGGTATGAAACAGAAGAGGCTCGGGTTGGTCGTACGATGAACTCAAGGATAGAATTTTTTTAACTACTAGTTGTACCCGACGATGGGCTCTTGTCTGGATAATTTTAGCATCGGTGTATTAATGCCGTGTAGATTACGAAAAATATTTTATTTCGGTATAAAATAAAACTCTTTTGTACAACACATCAATGTTACCCTGTGACCTTAACTCACTTAGAGCCATGTTGATCCGTATCACAAAATAGTACCAAGTAACAGTTGAACTTCCTTGAGTGGCCACTACTTTGATAGTCAAACCCAATTATTTCGCAATGTCTACGGCTTCAATTATTTTCACGTGTATTGTGGCAAAAGCACACGATAAAAAGCTAGAAGTAGTCAATCCAGTCTCTTTTTTGCGTGTCAAGAACGGTGATGCAACCGATCCAATAATGCACGACGAGCCTAAATTTGACTCAAGGATTTCTTTGCAACCAGATATCAGCTTGTAATTCCGAGAGGAAAAAAAGCTTACACAGGTTAAACGATAAACAGTTATAATTGTGTTTTAAACATTTTTGATGGCTTCAAAATTAAACAGTTTTCTTTAACGGCGTTCAAAAAATTGCAGGAAAAAAAACTCAGACCATGAAATTTTACATGAAATGGAGAGGTTTAAAAGGTCTGGGTCACGAAACAACAGCGCTAACCTATCTGCTTAAGCCTGAGACTCAGAAGAGAGATTCAGCTTTTAAAGTAAATGTTCGAATCTAAATTTTACCTATTGGTACGGACAAGTTTGCATCTAAAGTGGTTTTCATATCGTTACATTTAAGCTGCGCAAATTTATTAATCTATCGAGCCACACAAAGAAATGCACACTTTACAAGAAGAAATGCGGAAGAGATTGTGTTTCCCAAGTTGTGGCATAGATTTATGTCAGAACCATTAGATCTGGCGTGATTCCAAAACGAGTTTTTTCTGTTTTATCTTTTTCCAACACTTTGTAACTGTAGTAATAAGTTCCTCTTTATAGTTTCAATGTATCAGAGGTTATCGCTTCACAGAAGAAAAACTGCATTGCATTTGTATTTTCGCTTGGCTATGTACATAACAATGTAGCTGTGTTCATTTTTTACCTCTTCCCATACAATTTTCATGAGTTTATGATCATTGAAAGAAGTAAAATGTCTCCTAATCGACTTTTGCTGCCTACAAACAGGTTATTGGTAAATACAACAAATGCGGTATGATTGTTGAAGTAACGATAGTACAATGAAAATAATCATTATTCCATTCATGAGAATGACAACTGAAACTATAATACCAAAGAATATTAATATTTCTACTTCTTATTAAAGGTATCCATATAATTTTCATGAATGGTGTTTGTGTTTTAGATTATGTTTCTCCCATTATTACTAAGACAATATGTAAAAACTGGCCACTGTCCTCTTTCTGGACCTTGTAATGTCCCGATCTTTATTTGCCAATAAAAAATAAATATAAATATAATGATATTGACCCTTTTTTCTTTTTCCAAGGAGCAAACAGGATCTGAAAAAAAAACAGACGAAGCTTTTTAGCCTTTTGCACACAACAAAAAAACCTGAATATTCTCAGAGAGGGGTCCTCTCCTGGTGCTCAAATCACTTGAACATGTCCGTCTGGTTTTGATGACAGATAAACTGAAGGGTTCTCCACCATCCGGTGAGGACTGAACTGTTACAGTTGTTTCCTCCCTTGTCACACTCTGGCGATGATACCTGTCACAAAGACCAGGCGGATGACAACTCACAGGCCCTATCCGATACTTCAAACGTCAGATGTTCAACATTAAAAAAGAACCTTCCAGAGACTTGAGCATTTTATCAGTCCGCTCGCAAATGTTTTGTCTTTGTATTTTTACATGCTACAAAGCTTTTTTTTATTGGTGGAAAAAATCTATCATGTTTTGTGTTCTATTAATTTACAAAAAAAGATCATTTGCATTACTTGGTTAAAAAAGAGAACAGCAGCAGGCTCTATAGTTGGCCAATGAGCGAAATGTTAGATGAGATCACGACGAGTTGACTCCAGTTGGACTTTAGACTCCTTGGTCGACCTTTTTGTGTCAGTAACAGAGATATGGTAATATAATATATAATTATAATGTTTAATATTTTCTTTAGAGCCTAGACGTAAGCTAGGAACCTAGACCTAGTCAATTTTGCGTCTGAGGATTCAGAATAAAGCTAGTTGGCTTGATGGGTGAATCTGTTATACTTATAAATATTAAAACAACAATAAAAATAATATGAATAATAACTATAATAATAAAAACAACAACAACAACAATGGTAATAATAATAATAATAATAATAATAATTGGGTGTTAAAACTGTTCAGAAAAAAGTCTTTCTGTGATACCAATCTCACAAATCTCAAACTGTGACCTAAGGTTCATTTTGACTGGCTGCAAAACATTAAGTAACATAGGTCTGAAATATATTACATTACATGGACCATTTCTGTAAAAAACCATTACCAAATCGAATATCTCGCTTCACAAGGCGAAAAAAATAAAACACACGCCTGACTTTTTTCAAGAGGATACATTGTACCAGAGTCAAGGTAGAAATTTGTTTCAATTTCGGACTTTTTTGTATTTTTTTCGCTGCAGACGTCCTGGGTATTACAGACCGAAAGCTTCCAAAAATTCTTCCTTTTTTTTTCTCTGTGTAGCAAACATTCCAGAAGAATATGTTAATTGGCTTTCTATAGTCTCCGCACTTCTACATTTTTTAAAAATTTCCCCATCCTAAAAGTTTTGAACATGTGTTTGACCAATTAGTTGTGACAAGCTCTATCTAAAGATGGGTGTTTGTTTCTCTCTGCAGAGTTTGTAAAAGTCATTTTTTTCAAGTCTTCATTGTCTTTCTTCCACCTTTATTATGCGGCTATCCCGATCATTGTCTTCGCTTCTTTATATGTGGTTGTTGTTTGTTCTAGTTTCGATCCTGAGCCAAGTTCGCTGTGTCCTGGTATCCACTGAAGGATCAGTTTTCCTACCCTGGCCTCCAACTCCAGCAGTTTTTGCCGCAGGTTATCTCGTTCAGTGTCTTTGGTGTTTTCCAAAGCTTGCAGTACCAACCTAGCGTCACTGAGTGTAACTACTTTTGATATTTTGATGACCTAGTCATTGATTATGTTTAGAGCTTCCTTGCTGGCCTCCTGTTCTGCCATGTATTATGTGCAACGCACTCCGCAAACCAAAGATCTGTTTAGTGTACTTTTCTCTGGTATAGTATCCATTATGGGAAACTTTGAAGAGTAGCAGCACCAGAAGGAAATAGGATAGTTCCTGAGATCCTCAAAGGGCTATAGCCTCAGATAAACTACAAAATGTAGAATCTTCTGCACTTTCATTGTCCACCGCGAAATGATAGAAGTGCAATGATAAAAATCATTTTCAGCACTGCAAGAATTTCTTTTCTGTGAACACTTCGCCCCCCCCTCCACCGATACTGTAATCTGCCCGTATACCCCTATCTATTTCAAGTCAACTTCTCCAAAATTTAAGTTTAAAATTTCTGGGTGACAGAAAACACTCACTCTGAACACTTGATCTTACCATCCATCACTTGAAGAATCAGAGCCAAGGAGTCTTGTTGTGTCATCGTGTGTCACATCTAAGGCCACCTCGAGATAAATCGTGATACGGAAGATACAAAAAAGCAACGTGTAAATAGCCCTTGAAAGGTGTTGCGTGCGTTTTCTTTTTTTTTTTTTTTGGTGTAAGAAAAACAAAGGGAATGCACCTTGGGTTTTCTTAAGTCGAATAAAGCGATAAATATTTACAATCGTGTGGCTAGCAATTCACGACTGATATATTTTTAAACATAGAGAGCAAAGGCTTTGTTTAAAGCGCAAATAAGATTTAATGCTACTTGTTACATTACTTTGTTGATAAGTCTTGCAAGCTTCATCACTTGTTTTGTTACCCTTGCGCGACAACTTTCTATACACCAAAAATCTAAGCCAACTTTTTAACACCACGAAAAATACAATCGGCAGGCGGAAGCACATTTTTAAATAAAGTATGGTTTTGTTCTCTTCCAAACTTTGACTCTCAATTTTCGCGTCAAATAAAGTCTTAATAATATCTTTATCCAGAACACATATTAAATGTCTTAAAATCAACCTAAAAATCGAGATTTCTATCTAGATCTAAAAAGTTATCTTGATCTATAGGCCTACAGTTTAGATTATGCCTATATCTAGCCCAGCTTAGACCATCATGTTTCTTCAATTTTTTAAAATCTAAGCATCATTTTTCTTCTGCTTTAGCCTTAGAGCAAAAACTTTGCTTGTTAAGTTTGCTTCCATTTTTTAGGTAAAGGTCTTTTTTTGCCTAATTCTGTATATTTAGCTCTTCTATATTTACTTATGCCCTGTTAACGTAGACCTTTATGGCAAACAAATACAATCCTACCAATAAGGTTTGCAAACACACCATTCTTGTGTTGATTGTGTAACAGTGTTCTACTATCAAGATGGCGGACGCTTATAAAAGCAAGGGGTAGAGCTCTTTTGTGCAGTCTACAAAATAAATCTTTCTTTTCTACGAATAGGCCTACATCACTTGTAGTTGCATCGGTGCATCATAGCTAATATTTTACAAAAATAAACCTATGTTTGGATTGCAACTGTACCATACTTAGTAAAAACATCATCTAAAAACTGTATTATTTTACACAATCATCAAAAGCAACCAATCATACAAAACAGAAAGATCCAAGCTATCGTTTTGATAGTAAGATCTTCCTCACGTTTAAAGAAAAAAAGATATTTATTGGAACCAGCCCGAAAACACACATCGCCCATTTCGTTTCGACTTCTAAAATTCATTACGATTTATTTTGAAAGAAATACGTGGATTATCATGTACCAGTATAAAACAGAATTTTCTTGACTTAAAGCAAAATTTAAAGCCGTGCAACCTGTTCCAATAGTGTCATTTGGCGCGGGTACCTGAATTGAACTATCTTTATTTCAAGCAGAAATGGGTAGGTGTGCTTTCCCAATACAAAGCTGAGGGTGGTAGTGGAGACTGCATTGAGGCTGTTCCTTGAACTTAAAATCTTTAAGAGTAGTTCCCCTTAGGTAATGGTAAGTTTTCAGGCTTGGATTCAGCAATAGAGTTGTTCGAATATACTACCTCATCCACAGAAGAGCTGGCTGGTGAGCCCACCTTTTAAATTTTACACACAAGAGAGTTTAGTAATGAAACACTCCCATTGAGACCTTGCGCGCGAATGACGATCACATATGACGTAATAACATCTATAAGTAGCATGGGTTTTACAGCAGACGATTGGCTAGTATCAGCCACTTACGGTATTCGTCCTTTTTAGCGTACCGATAACGCATAGTGTCTTTTGCATGGTGAGCCCTACCACATTGGCACCGGCTGTATGGCTTAGCGGTAAGGCACTCGCTCAGAGTCAGAGATCGGGAGGTGCGTGGTTCGATCCCCAGTAACCAAGGAATTTAAAATTGGTATTAGCAGCTGATCCGCCTAGTGTTTGGTACTATGGATTTAGTGAAAAGTCTGGTCGGCCCGGTGTCAGAGTAATTTTACTGGGTGTGGTATACGCAAGCGCTCCTTACATCACAGTGTGGCAGTACGCTTTCAATTGTCCACAGCACCGTCTTTGATATAACCACCAAGTTGACTGGGACGTTAAAATTCAAACAAACAACCAACTACCATCTTGCCCTGATCCTTTTGGAAAAAAAAAACCTGATCCTGATGCCCAATGGGAATGCTAGATTTTGACAGCTTTAGCTCATAAATTGCTTTTTGTGGAAGCCGTAAAAATGTTATTCCAAAAGCAAACAACCCACGTTATCAAAATCCCCCTCGACCTGATTAAATTTCATGTTTAATCTCATCAGACTAAAGCCTGTTTTGGATTGCCTAATTGCTCTTTTTTATGACAAAAAATGTTGTGATTGGGGCTGTACTCTAATCTGGTTATTAGGCTTTACTTTACAGTTGAAGACGAGTTCTACCTTCTCTTTGAACTAAGATAGACAACTGAGGAAAATATCACGATATATTATCTACCTTGAAGTTTTATGTTATTTAAACCTTGATAGTTTCAGTTAGGGACAGCGTGGCTGAGTGGTTAGCGCGCCGGACTCGTGGGCAGGAGGTTGCAGGTTCGATTTCCGACCATGCCATGTTGTATTTGCCTTGGGAAAGCAATATACCCTGACTTTCCTCAGTGTACCCATCTGTAAAATAGGTACCCAGCTACAGGCAATGCTTGCAATTGTGATATGCGCCTGCAACGGGTTAAAATGGTGTGTAAAATTAAAAAAAAAAATTTTAATCTAGTAACAACAATTAACATTGTCAATTCACTGTTTTCACAACACATAGAGAAAACAAAGAGTTTTCGTTCCCGTGTAAATTGTGTATGCATATCAAAGTCATTGACGTTTTACGGCAGTCGAAAAGGATAACACAAAGTGGGCTATAGAAGGAGAAAACAGAGAAAAAGGACAGAGACTGGGTGAGAGAGAGAGAGAGATAGAGAGAGAGAGAGAGAGAGAGAGAGAGAGAAAAAGAGAGAGAGAGAAAAAGAGAAAGAGAGAGAGACAAAGAGAGAATTTAAAGATATATGAGTAATAACACTGACAAAAAAGAGAAGATATGAATGTACAAAGGAAAGAAAAAAAAGTATGCAAAACGAGAAATAGGGACATATAAATATGAAGAGGTAAAAATCGATTTTAAAGACGTCTGTTTGTAGGTTAAACCAGGCATAGCATGAAAGAAGAGGGAAGAATAATATAAGGTTAGAGGAACTGAAATAAATTGTAGCCCGCTATGCCTAAAAGAAATAATACGCAAACACTCTAAACTAAGTGAGGTTTTAAAGTGTTAAAGCTGACTAGAGCTTGCAGAATTGGAAATCGCTAGTCGCAACCACGACGCATTTTGTATCACATCCACCACTACCACCCTCCACATTAATCAGCAAAAACAAAATTCGCAGTGTTATAACAAACACCACCACCACCACCATAAAACCACCACGACCTTTTCCAGCAATTAATTGCAACACCACCACCCTAACAAAATAACCACCGCCACAACAACAATTACAGCAACAGCAGCAACAACAACAGACATTACCGACACTTTTGTAACAACCTTAGGAAAGCAATTTACATCCAGACTTTTCTCAGTTCACTCACATGTAAAATAGGTACTTGGCTAAAGGCAGTGCTAGAAAATTGCCGAATGTTAGTATTTGAGAGCCTAATTGGCACCCGTACTGTAATGCTCTGAAATATGAGTTGAATTTTCTTTGTTTTGTATTGGCCCGCTAGGGAAAGTATAACATGTAAAGTTTTGAGACTGCTTCAGCGGTGGAAGACTATAACCATATTTTTTTTTTTTCAGAGGTGCAAGTGATTTTTGTACCCTTACTTAACATGTTAAAACAATTTGCACGTTAACTTAATCCAGGGTAACCTTCAACAAAAAAAAACCATGGGTATTTATCTGTTTTTATAGTTGGGCTTTTAAGCTTTAATTTACTGCTTTTTACGTTAGCTTGGGTGTGGTCAAATTTTATGCATGTATATATATCATTTTAAAAATACAAGAGTACAAGGATTTCTATCGGTGAAGGCCCTTAGGCCCGTCATGATCTGGAGGTTTTCAATCCCGAATACCTTGCGAGGATTGAAGCATTGGATGGAATGAAAAGTTGGTGCTGCATTAATTTGTAGTTCTTGAGGAACCCATCTATGTATGTTTTTGAAGGCATTCAAGCTGGATGTAGTGACGGTGCTTTGTAGCAAACTATTCTACGTACTTGTGACTCTCAAACAAAAGAAGTTTGTTTTTCTAACGTCAAGGTAACAGTTTTGTTTACTATGGTAGCTCTGATTTTCGTTTTCTCTTTTGCATCCTATGTGATAGCCTGCATGAGGAAAAGTAAAAAGTTTTATTTTTGACTTCCGGGATTTCCCGTTTTTAAAAAAAGATAAGCAAAATTTATGCCTATATCCAGGAGCAAATGAGAGAAATATGTTTTAGATTGGTAAGTGTTTTATTTTTCATTCAATATCTACAGGGGAGAGCTCTATCTTTGGGCGTGTACCTCTACTCTGTAAGTTTTTTTGTACATTATGTTCCTGTATTTAAGCAATTTTGAGATCTAAAACTTTATATTTACGACGTTCGTCTCCTTTTCATCTATGAAAACATCAAGGCTGAGATTCCATGCTTTGAAGTTTTGTTGGGTTCTTTTTCTTTTTTGATTCAAACTATGTTTATACTCACAACCACACCTATCTTAAAACAACATGCATGAAATAAATTTCACGTAAAATCCGCACGTTCTCTGTCAGGTGTATCTTCTGTGCTTATTAAACTACAGGAGATTCAATGGCTGGTTTGTATCCAATGAGTAATAGTTTGTGCGTAGTTTAGCTCATTGCAATGATAACAGTATCAAAAACATCTTTTTTACTCATTCCTTTAGTAAAGATAGCGAGCAATTTTAAAAAAATTACGTTATTTCAGAAAAAAAGATTGAAAGAAACATAAAAATGTTGAATACTAATCTAACCTATAAAACGAAATGAAAAAGAAGTTTAATATGAATACCACCTATTGAAAGAAACACAAAAAGGTGAATATTAATACCACCGCTAAAATCTGCAATGACAGCAACAGTAACAATGAAAATTGCTTTTAGTGATATTCAAAATAATACAACAATCAATGGAATAAAAATACGGACCACTATCAATACCACCGTCAACAAAACCACGACAGCTTCAATCAATACTGGCAAAAGCAACATCAT
>BMAT01003821.1:91761-103545 GCA_019649035.1 Elysia marginata | reverse complement strand
GTAGTAGTAGTAGTAGAAGTTATAGTAGCAGTTGTAGTAATAGTAGTAGTAGTAATTATAGTAGTAGTAGTAGTTGTAGTAGTAGTAATAAGAGTGGCAGAAGAAGTAATGTAGTAGTGTAATAGTAAAAGTAGTGGTAGTTGTTGTTGCTCTTCTTCTCCTCTTTTTTATCTCCTTCTCCTCCTTCTTCTTCTTCTTCTTCTTCTTCTTCTTCTTCTTCTTCTTCTTCTTCTTCTTCTTCTAGGGGCCTAGATAGCTCAGTTGGTAGTGGCTTCGCTCCGTGGCCAAGAGGTCGCGGGTTCGAAACACAGCCGAGCACAGTCCGGGGCCCCACTGGTTGGGTCGGTGTCAGTATGTGACCGGCTGAGGCTAAGTCATGGTATCCCCGCTATTCTCTGGGTGGCAGCCCGTAAATTGTCATTGTGACCCAAGCCCTGAGAGCACCTTTGGAGTGGAATTGGGCTTGTATACCCTTCAATCAATTTTCTTCTTCTTCTTCTTCTTCTTCTTCTTCTTCTTCTTCTTCTTCTAGAAGCTTAGGGCAAGTGGCACGGAGACAAAGGCTTAGGCCTGCTTAAACCTTTCGCAACTCCAGCTTTTGCAATGTTTTGCTTTCTCTTCTTCTTATCTTGCTCGAAAAAAGGTTTGAATATTTTTAATTCAAAAGCACACGCGCATGCTACAAAATATCTCGTTGCTCACTTAAAAGCCTGTCATAAGCCACATACAGCGTAGATTTCAGGGTTTTATAACGAGTTTTATTGCGTGGAAGAAGATGAAAAAGTACAAACCTAGCTGACAATTCATACAAGGAAAAAAAATACACGATCGTTTTCTAAATGTAGAAGTAGGGTAATAGAAAGAATGAATATAAATAAACTTGATAGAAAGTTTGATAAAAAAAACAATGATAATTAAATAAATAATAATAATGATGTTCATGATGATAATAATAATAGACATAATAATGATAATAACAATAAAAAAAAAACATTACAAAAATAATACTAATAACTGGGTCATCAGGAATATATGCAATATCCACGGAAAGAAAAAGGAAGAGGAAGAGAAAAAGAAGAGAATAATAAAAGAAGGAGAAAATCAAAGAAGAAGAAGAAGAAGAAGAAGAAGAAGAAGAAGAAGAAGAAGAAAAAAAACGAGTGGAAATAATTTTGGTGGCTGGCGAATGTTATATATTCGCCTAATGCTGTTGATGGTGAGAGTAAAGATGATGATAAGAATGATCATGATTTTTTATGATAATGTTGTACTGATGACCATGATGATAACTAATAATAATTGTAGGAAACTATGATACAGATAATGTGGATGATGATGATTAAATTGATGATTATGATGAAGACGATGACTATAACGATGACTGCAAATGATATTTATGTATGAAACGATAATGATGATATGGAACAAAAGGTCATATATGAATTAAACATGTACTTAATCATAGCACTGGATCTTATCATTTTGCTATGGTAATGATGCAGATGAAAATTGTAATATTCACAGAGAAAAAGATTACATGTACAATTTATTGACAGTTTTTAAGCTTGCTATTTAAAAAAAATTATTTACATTTAAAAAAAAAAGCAAGATCCGGTTTCCACATTGGGTGTATAATATGATTATGATGACTCGTGAACAGGTATAAAAAACAATCCAGAGACAGAAATGACATATCATACATGTAAAGTACAGCATCGTTTTTTTAAGAAAGACAATTACAGTATTACATTATAAAAGAAGTTACATTAGTGCTTGGTGAATACAACAGAGGGGTATCACTTGAAATGTTAACAATTACTGATTATTTGTGTTTTTGCGAGGATTTGAACATAATATCCATGCAAATTACAAATAGACTAAAGAAACGGAAATTTTTCTCTCCTTGCTCTATTTCTCTCTTTCTCTCTCTCTATCTCTCTCTCTCTCTCTCTATTTCTCTCTCTCTCTCTCTATCTCTCTCTCTCTAGTTTTTCCCACGCCTTTCTATGTTTAGGGAACAGGACAAAAATATGATGAATTACACAATCATATTGGATGTTAACATGATTTCTTCACTTCTTTTGCATGTAGAAATAAAAATAACAATAACAATCAGGGCCGAGTGAAACCCAGTTGGTTTGTTTTTTGTTAGCATTTCGGTGTTTGGCAAGTATGCCACAAATGATCAGCCTGCGTTTAAACATTGCCGTGTGTTCTCTTTTGTCTATCATACCAAACGTCGCAATACGAGCCTATAGAACCTATATATAGGGAATGAGATTAGAGGTAAAACAAGAGTAACGTCCCTTTTCTAGAAGACAACACCCCAAAATACTATAGTGGTTATTGTAATCTAGACCTAGATTGTAGGGTCTTATATTGGTAAGTTTCTTACTTCTATAAACGATTCGACATCTAGAACTTAAAAATTATAGAATTAAAATAAAGTTTATCTTCAAAATAAATCTGTCGCATAAATTTTAAAAGATTGTATGCATAAGACAGCGGATAGACACCAGGAAAGTTCCGCCACTCTTGTTGAAATCTCATTCCCTATAGGCCTTACGGCTATTTAGAAACAATTTGAAAAAGGCGGTGCCTTTAGCCTACATAGAACCAAGGGCAATCTCTGCTATTGGTAATATCGCTTTATTGATTTGATCAGAATGTTCCATCGCATGTACATTTGCAGCAGTACCTTTGGCAAGAATGTAATGAGCGCTGAGCCTTACTAATATAATACTTTATTAAGGAGCGTAGTGGCGACATGGTAAACTATAAGCTATGTTTCTCTAAGTGGCAAGGCCGAAGCATTCTATAAGTCGAAGGTTCGAATCATACTAAAAGGCAGACATTTCGGGCATTTCCACTAAAAAGCCTACTTCTCTCCACTGCAAATTTGATACCTTTATAATATTCAACCATTTAATATATTACTATGTTAATCAAATATTTAAAAACACTGACAAACTTCTTTCATGGACTTCAACTGAGTTGCTATGGTACGGTCTTTCTCTGAAAAACAGGAGAGATCTGCTTGTTAGGAGCTTGTAATAAACAACTAATACGTGTTACGATTTTGATGTAGCTAATCCCCGTATAAGACGTTATATTTTAGACCTTGCGCGCCGACGACGATAACGTGTGACGTAATAACACCTATAGGTAGCGAGAGTTTTACAGCAGACGATTGTCTGACGGGCCCCGTTAGCTGAACTGCCATCTTGGATTTTCTCCTCTATGGGCCTCGGCTTCCTGAGCGGGCCCTTGGAGCATAAAGTCTATTTCAGATATACTTGGCGCGGTTATGTCGTCATATTTTCGTGTAGTTGGGTTTTTGTCTAAGATTTACATTCAGGGTCTGTCTTTATTAGGTGCCTTATAGGGGGACAAAAGATTAAGTTATATATGTGTTAAAAGTCCAAAACTATCTATATTATGGGTTGGCCCATACCAGCTGGGGCACAGAAGATTACCAGCTAGCCAGATATACCTTAGCAAGAGGTGGTAGACGCTAAGCCTTATTTATGCTCACTGAAAGTTTACAAAAGATCGTCCACTTTTTAATTGGCACTTGATAATTAAATTATTCGCTTTTTTAAGGAAGGCAATGATTACTTTCTATAGTGCCTGTTGTTCATAGAATATCAAGACTCTACACAGTGTGTCAAGAAACCTTGACTATTTTTTTTTCTCGTGAGTTAAGGTCGCAAACCATTAACAACTGTAGGTCTATATGTTGAGCCAATCAAAGAAGACGTTCTGTAACAACTCAAACTGTCGATTGGCTGACCTAGACGCAGTGTGCGCGAAACCTTACTTTCGCTGATGAGTTTGGTTCGGTTGTTGTTGTAGACCTCCCGCTTCGTGAGCCTCTTCGCATCTGCCGTGTGCGCTGCTGACTCGCAATATTAAAGTCCTAGACTCTTGTGAGGTATTTGTCACCCCATCACTGCGAAATGGTTTGAAATACCATGCTTTGCATGACGGGCATGTCAGTAGCAGTGTGGGCGGGGCTTAAGTTTCACACGCAATATTAAAGTCTTAGACTCTTGTAAGGATGTATAACCCATCTATGAGTCATGGTTTGAAATAACACGCTTTGCATGACAAATGCCAGTAGCAGTTTGCGCGAGGCTTTAGATTCTGGTGACCTATAAATCAACCCCTTATAGCGTTATGATTTCCAAAGTCCCAGCTCCATGCCTTGTGCTACATGCTAGACCCAGTGTGCGCGACGCCTTATTTTCTCTGGTAAGTAAGCTATTCATTGACCTTGACAGTACTGTGGTTGTAAAGTCCCTGCTCCATGAGCTGCAAGGCTAAAGGGTTTCTGGAGCCCACGCTCTTCTTGATCTTAGCTCGCTTGTTCTGGAACCAGATCTTGATTTGAGACTCCGTCAGGCCGAGTTGGTCAGCGAGCGACTTCCGGCGGGTTTCTGTCAGATATCTGTGGAGGAGGAAAGGAGAGGAAAAGGGAAGGGGGGGGGGGAGATTGGCATACATGATTTTGTGTTCGCTCAAAAAAGTATTACAAACAGGAAATTTCGCACGTTAAAGTTTCCTTCATTTTAAATTTCCTTCAATCTTGTAATTTTTAGGTGGTTGTATACAAATACAGTTCTGTATCTGTCTTGAAGCAGTATGCCCTATGCAATAATAAAAAAATTAAGCAATGTTAAATTTTACTATTTAGAAAGTTTAAAATTTAGAGGAGTAAATTATAATATTTTTCCTGTAAGACAAGAAAAAAATTTTGGGTGGGTCTAAAGGACCACTCTGTGTCTACTTGATGAATCAGTCATCGTAAGAGTAAAAAGTGAGTATTAATTTGAAAATATCAAAATATTCTTTGTGTCTGTAGTTGCTTATTTTTTTTAATAAACTAAAACTTAAGACTCATATCCTTTAAGAGCCGAGCTTTTAAAAAAAGATTCAATGAATCAATAAGGCCAAAATCTGTAAATGGGTACCTTCAATCTTCAAGTATTTTATTTCAGTGTCTGAAAACGGCAGATTTATGTAATTGATCAAGTCTTGATTTCTCATACTCTTTTTGAAACAGGCACATGGAAAGAATACAAAAACATTCGAATATCGTAAATAAGTACCTGCAATCTTCGAACTCTTTTTTCAGTCTCTGAAGTTGGTCATTTGTGAAGGCTGTTCGCGGCCGTTTCTCGTCCTGGACTTTACTGCGCTTAGGTTTACGTGACCTTGGGCCTGCACCAGATAAAGAGGAGTGAAGATGGTTAGAAGAAAGAAAGACAAATTTAGTTATATTTTCTACTCGGATATGGCACCAAGTTTTAGGGAGGGGGGGGGAGAGGGGATAAAATTGGACCAAGTGTGACCAAATTCAATCTACTCAAGTGAACATTTATGCTTCTTTTTCCAAACACACAAAAAATTTTTTTATATAAAAATTGGTTCGTTAAACATTGTAATTAGAGCTTTAATTACTTTGCCATGGTTTAATGTTACATGTATTATAAATCAAGCGCCAAAATTTTAAAATGGCAAAAAACAAACATTAAAAAAGAGGAAGTGAAAGAAAGAAATCATACATATAACAAAACAAAACAAAATTCAAAAACTAAAAGAAAAACTTTAGGTTAAAAGCTATGAGCCTCCTATAACTTAAACAAATTTTTACTTTTTTTCGTTGTTTAAAATAACAATTTGTTTTAGGAGGATGCGGATTTTGCTTTTCGTTCTGCTCCACGTATAAGGCACACGCGTGCAGGTTTAAATTTCTGTAATTGGCAATCGTCTCCATTAAGTACGCACCCTAAAGTACTCGTTAAAATTCATAGTGTTAAGCACGAGCGACTTTGATCTAAAAAAAATTGACGACCCCATTAATTCCAAACCACAGGCGCCCCCCCCCCTCCCCCTTCGACCCCCCAAAAAAATCTTACAACAAGAAAGACGTATAATTTATGATTATTATTTATCAAATTTAACACTTAATTGCCAGTGCTTGGAAAACTAAGAAACAGTTGGCTGGTGATATCACTGAAAAGAAAGCAAGGCTTTGAATATTTAATTAGTCGTAAAATTTTAAAATTTTTGTATTTCACTTTTTTTTGGTTTTGTTTAGTGCGAGACCGCATGCTGTTTAATTTGGATTTGTTTTTGTGTTGTGGTGCATGCGACATGCGATACCTCCTTTCATACTGCTTCTTGTATCACTAATGCAGTGCAGCAGTGAGAAGATGGAGGTGCGGGGAGAGGGAGGGGGCATAGCGCCTGGCGAGGACAGACGAGAAACTGTGTGCCCTTTTTTAATTATCCTATCAAGCAACGGTTGGGTAAGAAAGCGAACCTGTCGCTCGCATGTCGTCCTTGTGTGAGAGCGAAAATAAAAAGAAAGAACAAAAAAAAAAACGGAAAAGGAAAAAAAAATATTTCGCATTCTATCCAAAAGAGTCTTAAGTCGCAAGGCCACGTTTTGAGAGAAAGGCTTTGAAAGTTTGTTGGAGTGTTCAGAAGTCATTTCTTTTTTTCAAATTTTAGATCCCGACGCTAATACCAGACCATTTGTAAACAGTGATCTCATTACACCTGATACACGCTGAAATTATATGTTTTATAACGTTAAATTGTAATTGGTATGGTTGCTAAGAACTTTACACCTCTATAATAGTTGCCTTAACTTTAAACGCGATTTTCTCTCCTATGTTAAATTTCAGAAGTCCTAAACCTGCCGAGTTCAGACGGCTATAACTTCACACAGAAAGACGCGTGTTATAGTTTATCTGTTTGATGTGTTTGAAAGTTTAAAAAATTAAGCATTTCTGTAATACCAACATCTTACTGCAATTTTCAATTTTGACTTGACTAGTTCCAAGTCAAATAGATTTAAAAAAACAGAGAGAAAAACAAAACAAAAAACAACAAAGAAAGAATCACGAAATTGTTATAAAGAAGGAAAAATAAAAACCCTCTTTACATAAGGTACATGTAATGCATGGTCCACTGCAACGCTCTAAGCTTTTTACACATAACCGTTCTTTGACAGGCCATTTCCAACCAAAATGGTTAAAAAAAATCTTTTAAGTCATGAAACTACCTGTGAATAGAAATAGACTTTTAAGTGAATATGCCCGAAATATGCGTGCTATATTTAGTATGATTCGAACATGCGACTTAAACAAGCATGTAGAAGGTTCGGCACCCACCGCCTTGCCACTGAGAGAAGAATAGCTTGCATCATGACTGTCGCTACTATTCTTCCTTAAAAAAAAAGAAGTTTCATGGCGGAGGTCCTTGGCTTAGCCTCTCCAATTAGCGACTTGCTTATTTAATCAGAAAGATCCAAAATCGCATCGAAATCATCCATTGAACCATGGAAGCACCTTCTTAATTCTCAATTGAACAGCACGCCATTTTAGCATATTGACAATATGTTTTTTTAATGTTTATACCTCGTTACTCATTTAACGTCTATGTAAGGCGGTGGGAGATGGGGAGGCGATTTTTCCGATCAAAAAAACCCTTTACAAAGGAATAAACGGCGACCTGTCTAGCCAGTTCTCGAACCCCGGACATCTATGTTTCGGTGACGAGGGCCTACCTTTAGAACACTTATAGAAGAGCAGCTCTTTGAAGAGGCAACTTTAACCCATGATATTTCACTGAATAAAGCTAGGTACAAGTCTAACACCAGGATTCGAACCAGTATCCCCTGATTCAGAGGCAGCACGTTTACCATGAGAATATTACTAAGTTCGGGTGGGTCATGCATATTATGTTTTTGAAGTTTATAAAACACATCCTGTTTCCTTTAAAAAACTTGCATTTTTTCATTACATTTAAAATTATTCTGGTCGTTTTAATTTTAGATAATTTTGTTTTGTATCCGGGTTCCAATTAAATAATTTTAAAACGTGTTTTTTTGTTTTTTTGTTTTTTTTTGCATTTTAGTATGTCGTTTTCAATATTCAACTTCAAGACTCTTTATAGTGTACTTTTTGATGACCTTATGGCGACGTGGTAGCAGTAGTTTTTTGTTGTTGTTGCTGTTGTTGTTGTTATTGTTGCTTTTTTAAAAACATTTTTCACTATAATTATTTTATAAATTTTGTGAGTGGAGATTTTCCTTATTTTAATCCGCAGTACCTGCTTTCAAGTCTTGAGAGACACAAAACTGCTGACATGAGAACTCAAACGTTTCGATGTACAAGGAAAATACAACAGAATGTTTCTCTATGGAGGTCTTATATTCCATCTTCATCTAGTATATTCCACCAGAGATGCTAGACCGCAGGGACAGTACACACTTGGCGACTGGATCCCTTGTACATTAGTGTTTCCTAGTTTAAGTCGCGTGACAACCGAGCTAGATATATATTTCTCGAATGTATATAGGAAAAAGCAATATGCAGGGCCAACTGTTTAACTAAAACCGATACTAGATTTAGGCTGACTCGCCAGCAGGGACATGATTGTATATACCCGTCGCTTTAATCTTGTTATCAAAGGACCTCATTACGAGCAAAATTGCAAGTTTCTGTTCTGTTTTTCTTTCATTCTAAAGTCTCTGGTTATAAATTTTGCAGCGAAAGTGACTCAGGACAAACGGCGTCTCAATTTCCGCTGGAAACGGCAAAATTAAGACACCACAGACATTATTACCCCCACGCACTCGCCCTGCTAAAGTTTCAATAAAGAATGCTTTTCTTCTGGACTTCTAGACTTTGAACACTTTCAAGTCTTCTAAGCGTCCGTGAGATGTTTCTCTCGCGTCTTTCCAAATTTTTCTTTGTGTTTTTCTGTATTTCGTTTATAACACGCAGACAAGGCAAGTGTCACGGCACCG
This sequence comes from Elysia marginata, assembly GCA_019649035.1. Taxonomy (NCBI): domain Eukaryota; kingdom Metazoa; phylum Mollusca; class Gastropoda; family Plakobranchidae; genus Elysia; species Elysia marginata. The sequence goes on along the minus strand of BMAT01003821.1, from coordinate 94,721 downwards.
ATTTTCTCCGATACTCTTAAAAGCTCGCCTCTCTTTAATAGACACTTTTAAGCAGACGTCACAGCCATGGCCCCGCCCACTTCCCGTCGATTAGCGCGTCTCGGTGGCGGCCATTATGACGGGTGAGGTGTGACAGCGGGTAGAGAGAGAAAGAGCGAGAAGTAACGAGAGCCAGCGAGAACTAGAATTAGCGATCATGTCAGCCTCGCGCTGATGGGGGGGGAGGGGCTACTTCATAAATCATACCTAAACACGCTCATAGCCCATCCATCTTTATCTTCTTTCTCCTCTTTATTATTATCCAGTTTCTTGCTGTGAACTTCTTAAAGGATTTTTCGGGGTCCATTTTTATTTAATTCTTTCTGTGTGGTGTTTAATTGTTTAAGATCGGTTTGGTTTCATTTTTTCTTTTCTTTTTTAAAAAAATGTCTGTCTAGCTTTTTCTTATTTCTATCGTTGCCTGTCTTGTTGTGTTTTTTTTTTTCTCGTCTTTATTTGTACCTAGTTTCTCTCTTTTTATTGTCTCGAACTTGGTCGTAATTTGGTCTGTATGAATATCTTTTTTAGAATGCTTCTTTAGATGCATTTTTTCCTTTCTGTGCACCACTCTATGAATTCATTTGTTCATGTATTTACCTCTTTGAGATTTGTCCACCTGTCTTTCTGTCTATCCTCCAGTTTTACCTCTAAATCTCTCTTCTACATTTTATTATGACTCACTTTCTTACTCTTTCCTTTTTTTTTCTATATTTACGCGTCTTGGTCCGTCTGGGTGTTTAAAATGGAAGTATAACGTCAATTATCTTTTTGCTATAATAACTAGAAATGTTCATAAACTTCTCCCTGCCTCATTCTGTCTTTATCTTCCACTCTAACAAGCGTGCGTTATCCTTCCCTTTTTCTACTCCACACCGCTCTCTCTCCCTCTCTCTCTTCTTCTTCTTTCTCTATTTATCTCTTTCTATCTCTGTCTTTCTATCTCTCTCTGTCTCTCTATCATTTCCTCCCTCTCTTTCCACCTTTTTTTAAAACTCCCCTCCCTACCTCACTTGTATTCATAATATAATAATTAGCCGAACATCTGCGCTACCTAAGGCTTAGCCTAGGTGTATAGTTCACAAGTCTTGTAGTCCAGTTCATCCTCTTTCCCCATCCCACCTCCATCATTTAGATGTTTAATGATGAAAAATTTGACAGTGATTGCCCATCGCCTCGGCCGGTCTGAAGTGGCGATCTAACACAGTCCCTGACAGGCCCTAGTACGGACCCTTTCCCAGTCTACACCTTCAGCACTAGCGTCTAAGTACGCAAAATAGTCTGTATCACGTCAGAGGTGAAGGTCATTCAGACTGGTCTAAGAACACGGTCTTTGTAGACTCGATCCAAGTCAGGTCTAAATATAGAAATACGTGTACTATGAATCGACTGAGTTGGAAGGCTATGAAGACTTAGACCACCGTGAGTGGAATAGCTTGTGACATGCACGTGCATTTAGCTGCAATTGTTGAAGTACACGGCATACGTCAAGATAGAAGGTGTGTTTCTTAAAACACTTTATGACGAGAAATCGATTCTCATTCTTAAAGTCATTTTTAAATACACATTATTGCGTTAAAAAAAATATCCCGAAGACAAAAAGAGAGAGGGGGGAGGTAGAGAGAGAGAGACGGAGACAGAGACAGAGAGAGAGCCAGAGAGAAAGAGAATGAGAGACGGAGACAGACAGAGAGACAGAGAGAAAGAGAATGAGAGACGGAAACAGAGATAGACAGAGAGAAAGAGAATGAGAGACGGAAACAGAGACAGAGACAGAGAGACAGACGGAGAAAAAGAGAAAGATGTTGGCCGATCCAATTAGGGAGTTGAAATTTAAACTTTATCTGTGTGGTACTAGTAAAAAAAAATAAAACAAAAGTTACTATCATTTATATAAGTTTTATCTATAACGGTTTCTCTTCAGGGCTATTTCAGTTTCGCTTTAACTTAATTAAAAGAGATGAATGCCATGATTATATTGAATACTTTATTATTATAGAATAATCGTTTTACAATTTTTGGGCTGCTCATCTTTTTTTTCTTCTTCTTAGAGCGCTAATCATGTTCCTTGTCAACAAGTAGGCTATCAAAATCAATTTTTGTCACAATCGTCAGCAGTATACAATAATTTTCATTATAATCATTATCTTTATTGCCGCCATCATACGGCTGTTGAACCCACCCGGGATATGCCAATACATACAATATTAAGCTAAACATGAAGTCTGTGATAAGAAAACTCCACATTACATGTCAGGTTTCATAAGGTCCAAATAAGATATGACTTATAAGCTGTCATTTTAACCCTATATCAATAAAAACGAATGACATTTACGGTGTATTGTTCAAATTAATATAAAAAAATTTTCCTTTCTCCGGAAATAAAAACATCATTTTTTCAAGGAAAATGGATCATTTAGCAAAATTACTCTTTTTCTGTTATTCCAATAGCTCGGAAAATTGAAAACAATTAAGAAAAATATGCTGTCTTACATCACCTTTGACGCGAACCATAAATCACTCAAAGTAAAGTGAAACATGGTAACTTTTTGTATTATAACTATATGTCCTTAATATATTTTTACAAAGTTCATTGACACTCGCATTCTCTCTATTATCATCAAGATATTTATGTAAGTTGATTTTACAGTTTATTACAACGGTGTTCAATACATTAATAGTAATATGAATGTTAGAAAAATGGTTTCTGTCTGTTGATGAAGAAAAACAAACAGAGCTAAATGTAGAACGTTATTACTGTGTTTGGTACAACATTAAAAAATATCTTTTGTCGCCGATAACTGGTGACTGAAAAGGTTGTATGAATTTCGAGTGTTTCGGTCAATGTAGAGACATCACTAATGGATGTACTATCCAATTTAATGATGTCAAAAATATTAGTAGTAGTAGTAGTAGTAGTAGTA
>BMAT01003811.1:92065-104958 GCA_019649035.1 Elysia marginata | reverse complement strand
TCAAGTTAAGTGGAGTGCATTGAACAGTAACAAACGGAAAACACAAGACAACAACTAACCTTCACGGGAGTGCTGTCTGCGCTAGATGCTCCAGAGCCAGGACTTTTCTGTGGAGACTTGACTGGTGAATTGGCTGATTTTGACGGAGAAGACTGATGTTTGTTGGCTATTGAAGGTGGCAAGCGATTTCCCCAAGACTCGATGCTAGGAGCACCCTTGTGCTCGTTCACACTCTCCAAGCCATCCATTCCTTCGTCTGGTGGTAAACATGAAAAATAAATATAAGGTGAAAAAATGTAGAAGTGAAGCGATAAAATGAAAATTCTTTTCCTGTTTAAAAAAAATATTTCATAATTGTGCCTTGCACCCAGTGCCATTGAGTCAGATATTGGAAACTTTAATTTTAGAAAGCACCTATTAAAAAAAAAGATTTATTCCTCTTTCTCTGTATATTTTTAATCAAAAGAAGTTCTTATACTTTCTCACACAATCCTAATAGTTTCATGCACCTTACAATGCTTCAGATGCATCAAGTCAACAATTTGACTTCACCTTTAATAGGAGAACTGAGAAGCCAAGCTCTCTTTGTTGTGATTTCTCGATACAATTCTTGGCCACTGGAAGTAAAGGCTTTTTCTCCAAAGGTCTTTATTTCTTCTTCAAAGCCCTAGGAGAAAGAAAAAAGAAAAATGTCTCCATACACAAGAAACGCTTACTATCATGAAAAATACTTTTGCAACTTTTCTTTAAAAAAAATAAAATAAAATATAGTCTTCCACCGCTGAAGACAGTTTCAAGACTTCACAAAGGCAAGAAGTAAAAAAAAATTTTTGAAGAAAAAGCCATTTATGACTGTTTATGTGAGGTCACCAAGGTAAATTTGAAACAAATCAGAATTTTCACTCCTTAAATAATCAACAACAACAACATCTATTCAAACTGTAATCCAGGGCTTTTGAAGAGGTTGAAAATTTATAACTTAAGCTTACCTATAGATGTCTTGAGGTATTCTACTTTGAAGACAATAAAAACAGGGTTTCATACATGGCGAGTTATTGTATTTTAAGGTCTCTTATACAAAATTAGCGTGACAAACTTGTGCCAGATTCACTCTGGTTTAAATAAAATCAAAGTCTAATAATATGTCTTGCACTCAGGGAAAATAAGTCGGAAGTTGGAAATTACTTTATTGAGAAGACGCCATTGAAAGATCTATTTTTTCTTCTTTTTCTCTTTATTTTAAATCAAGAATAGTTTTTAATAATTATGATCTTTCCACAAGATATTTGATAATTTTACAAATTTTTTTGACACTTAAAACCTTAGAAAAATGTCTTGTTCAAAACAGCAACGTATCTGAAGATGAAAATTGCAACATCAGACTCATTCATCCTAGAGGGAAGACATACATGTGTATCTGAAATTTATTTAACTAAGTGCAATTTTGTATGTTCAGGGGCACAGAAAAATTGCATTATTCAAAACATTGATGCCTTATGCTGTAAAAATTATGAAAACATTGCGCCCTTGTGAAGTAAACGGTGTGAAAATATTGAGGCCTTAATAGGTAAAAATTATCAAAATATTGAGGCCTTGTTAAGTGAAAATTATCAAAATATTGAGGCCTTATAAAGTCAAAATTGTCTTAAAATGTAAAAATTACACCAAGATTGCCAGACAAACGCAAGCAGCATTTATTGGACTAACCTTAGAAGTGATCATGCTACTTTGAAACGCAACCTCGTCAAATGGTGCAGTTTCCAAGTACTCTAGAAGAGAAAACAAAACGATTGAATGCAGGGCAGCTGAGAGAATAGATCAAGATACTGTAAAATATAATACGACCCAAGATAAATCCAAAACCCGTTTGATTCAAACTATATTGAAATTACTGAGTTTATACTTCTACATCAAATATTTAAAGATTTGTACTTTGTCTGCTTTTTATTACTTTTAATTTCTCTTTTCAAAATCTTAATTTACAACAACATTCTTAATCTCACCTAAATTTATATAAACAAATTCCAATTTTCAATGTGAGAATATGGTACATATGTTCGTCAGCATAGATAAGTATATTTACATCTTTATTCATCATGTACATCTATGTGTACAGTCTTTGATCTACATTATTGTGTGGATTGGCTTACCATGTATTTGTAAAATCGATTTATTTTTATGCTTTAATGTAAAGCACCAGAGCTCTTATATACACACAGGCAAAACCAACAAGAGATGAAAAGAAGTAATCAGTGCCGACTCAGAATAACTAGAAGAAAAAAACGTGAAAGGGAGAAAAATGAAGAGATGTAGGTGGGGGAACATACATAGACAGCATATTGGACAGACAGAAGATAAACCCTCTGAAAGAAAAACAAAATTCAATATATATAGAAACATTATAACAATGATACTATTTTTTGAATAACTGAAAATTTATACTTTACATTCTCATGTACATAAACAAATAAACAAAAAGCAATAACTTATAAATTAGGGAAACTTAATAGGACCAAAAAAAAAAAAAGCAATGGAAAAATGTCATCCCCATTTGGCAGGATCTTAAGCTAAAGGAAGAAAGAAACTTACTGCGAGACACTCGTGCCCCTTGAGCCTTGTAGTCTTCAATCTGTCTATCTTTGGCTGCGAGAAGCTTGCTCAGCTCTTGTCTCTGCCTGTAGAGTTCACCCACCATGGCCATCAGAGGAACCGTCAAATGGTCTCTTGTCTGTGAGTGAGACACAGAGACGATAAATTCAGCCGTTAGTCTATGGTTTGATAATGAACTCAGTTGTTAGTTCATGGTTTGATAATGAACACAGCTGTTAGTCCATGGTTTGATAATGAATGCAGCTGTTAGTTCATGGTTTGATAATGAACGCAGCTGTTAGTCCATGGTTTGATAATGAACGCAGTTGTTAGTTCATGGTTTGATAATGAACTCAGTTGTTAGTCCATGGTTTGATTATGAATGCAGCTGTTAGACCATGGTTTGATAATAAACGCAGCTGTTAGTCCATGGTTTGATTATGAACGCAGCTGTTAGACCATGGTTTGATTATGAATGCAGCTGTTAGTCCATGGTTTGATTATGAATGCAGCTGTCAGTCCATGCTTGGTTATGAAATGAACTCAGCTGTTTGTCCATGGTTACGTTATTTTCATATTCATCTAAGGCAGCTGACATAACCCAACAAAAATGACTTCAACATCCTTTAGAGTAGTTGGTGTCAAAAGAGAACTTAAACTTAAAGGGTACAAAGGGAAAAAAATGTTTCCTATAGCAACTAGCAAGCCTTTCCACTGTGATGGAACCAAATTAAAAAAAAAAGGATAATGTTGAAAAGTGACCTTACCATTGTTTCTGGAGCCCTGTCAGCTTTGAAAGAATAAAGGAACGGCATCCCAGCGAGCAGCGACTCTATCTTGAGTTCAGCCTCGTCCTCTGAGGTGCTCACGGACAACTGCGTCTCTTTGCCTGGCGACTCCAGATTCTGACTGATTTGGTCTAATACTTTAGACATGGGGGCCTCAATGCTGGGGTTTAATTCCTGGCGTTAGACAAAAATAAAAGACAGATTTTCTTTTAACATATCCTCCTCAGTTTCAGTGTAGTTCTTTCACCTTGATGACAGATCCATGCCCAAGCCCTCCTGTCCAACTTGTAGATGAGAGCAACCCACCCGCAACTTTATATAGGGTAATTCTGTCTCAAAGAAGATGCAATGTAATTTGTTAAGGAAAAAAACTAGGTAAATTTCTTTGAGTGCATTTTTTTGTCATCGTTGATCACCTTCTTAAAATTTAAGTGCCCTCAAAGATCTGCCCGGGACAAACCAAGTGCAGCATCTGCAGTGTAAACCATATCGATGGCAGGCACATCAAACCTCTGATGTGGTTACTTTTCCTATAGCAAAATCAGAGGTTTGATCTGCACTTGGTTTGTCCATGGCAGAGATGTATGGCAGATATTATCATCTTTCTTACCGTGACCCTCCTCTTGAGAGCTAAGCCACCGAGTTTTTCATACCAGAAGTGCACCATGTCTGTGATGAGGAATTCGTACACGTCGCTACTAAACTTGGACTTAACCAGGAAGCGGCTGGAAGAAGTGTTACTGTCAACTTTAGTGACAGGCAACGGCTTCCAAGGACACACACTGAGGTCTGGTTTCCACTGCCTCCTCCACTGCAGTTCCGTCATGTCTGGAACTAGAGCATGATTTGTAACATCAGCATGAGATATATATCTAAAAAAAATTTAAAACATTTTATTCCATTGGGAAATATTGGTCTGTGCTTTTAACCCCTAATCCGCGGGTGCAGTGGACCGTTATGCCTGACTGCTGGCCTCAGGCTGGCACAGGTAACTGGATGCGAAAAGTTGGGTTTGGATCAGTCATTGAAAGGGTTTTCGGAGGTTAACGGCATTGTTCTAAATTCTTCAATACTTGTCTTATTTTTAGAGTAATTTAAAATACTTGTGTTTCTGACCACACATTCTTTTCTTCCATCACCCTCTTCACCCCCCCTCCCCCCAATTTTACAAGAGGCATAGGTTACCGATAACTTAGTTACTTTTATAAATTTTTAATTAAGTGTAAAAAATAGCACTGTCATGACAAGGTTTGCTAATCTTGAAATTGAAACAACTGGGTCGGTGAACTGCCTTGTTCAATGTTCGCAGATCAGTCAGACTATTGTTTAAACTAATACCTTTGAAATGTAACAGTCCTCTTACACACACGCAAAAAGCTACCCCTCCAACCCACCACCCCAGTCCTCTTTCTCTTCAAAGCATGCTAGCACCGTGGGAAAGTTTTATCATTTCACTCTGAATAAATTGGGGAGAACTTTCATAACGCTGATTGACATGAGGCTGGACCTGGTTACACAGTCCAAATGACCACATCCAGGCGTTGAGACCTCCTCTGGTCAACGCCCCCTCCACCTGTATGAGCGTCTAGGATCTTCTGGGTCGGATTATGATACGTCAATTACTCAGAAGGTGTCAAAATCACGAAACCACGGCCTACCAAACCATCCTAGTCAGACTTTTTTGGTATAGATATGCGAAATTTGACACCTCTTTGCACCACATCAGTCCCTTTCCCTCGTGGACTCTCGGGTTAGTGAAATTGGTTGTAATCATACCATGAGGCGGCAAATCAGGGGAAAATTTTCCCTGTATTTATCGATTGATGTTGTAAGGGGTTAGTTCCCTGTTCCCAGCTATCTAGTATGACAAGGGAGTGCGAAACGTAAGTTAAAAGTAAGGCGAACTCTGTAGCCAATATTGGCTCGGCGCGGTTTGTGGGCAGAATGTTCAAAGCAAAATTGTGGCTTGCCGCACTGGTAAACTCCTAAAATCAAAGCCAATATAATGGCTTGGTGCGGGTCTTGGGTTAAGATAGGGAAGGAAATTGCTAAGCATGATTTTTCACACTAAACTATCTAAAAAATTAACAATCCATTGGGAAATGTTACCATCTTTGCTTAAAGATAGGGAAAGGAATAGTTGAGCATGATTTGTAACACTAGCATGAGATACCTAAAAAAAGTTACACATTATACTCCATTGCTTGGAGCAAGTCAATTTTTTCAAGTATATATATATATATTTCAGCTCTAAAAATATTGACTTGAAGGTAGCCCTGGAAGGAAGCAGTTGACCAGGATTTTTACAATGAGCGTTCTAGTACTGATATACTGTAAATAAGAGGCCTGACTGAAAAATCCTGCCTATTGTGGAATTGTCATGTGTAATATCTTCTTTAATAACTGTAATAAGGAGACAAGTTTTGCTCGTTTGTAAACTTACTGATTGCAAAGCGATGCCAATATGACCATCATGGTTTTAAAAATGTCACATTCGTAACCACACAAATACATTTGCCACATGCATTCTTGCACGAATTAATTTTTAAGGCCTGTACCCAGCTATGTACCCAGATCTTATCACTATCAGTGAGTAAGCTAGACTGATCAATGCCCTTTGGCTGCTGCCTCTCTATGAGTTATGCAGCTGTTAAAGTAGGCGATATCGATATAGGGCCTATATATTTCTTTCAACCTGGAAAAGTCGATGATTTTTCTTTTGTTCCCACCCCAACACTTTATCTTAGTTATAGATTTTAAAACCTGAAATAGATCTATCTAGATCTAGATCTAGATTTTAATCAGGACAGTCAAATTTTTAAAGCATCAAAGGTAACCAATAATCATCATAATAATCATGAAATGTGTTCGTCTAGAATCTATTCATTTTCCAAATTCTAGAAGTAGTGTAAAATATTTTGAGTTTGACTATCAAGTATAAGAGCTAAAACATCAGGGGTGGGAACAAACGAAAAAATGCCAAAAAGTCTTGACGGACCGCAGTTGGCTGGGTTGCTTAGGTGACAAGAGTACCGCTTACAATTGAAAGCCCTAGGCTACTGTTATCTTGTATCTAGTGCATTTTAGACTCAAGTTTCTATTTTCCTACCTATTAGACTCAGTGGTCTAATGAGAGACTTCTAGGTCTATATTTAGAGCCAATCTAGACTAGATACATGTAGATCTAGACTCTAGATTACCGGTTATGTTTCTCGGATTAGAAAACAATCAGATGAGAAACCGAAAGTACAATCAGTAATCAAGAAGTGTTTAAAGTTACCTGTATTGAGTTACGATAGTAACGTGTCAAAGGTAGGAGTTGGGGACGCTGCAGACTAGGGACTAAGTGACCTGTTATTTTGGCCTTTGGCCTTAGTGGAAGGAGGAAAATAAGAAGAACAACAGCAATAACAACAAAAACAACAAATATAAGGAGTATTGGAAGGAGGAAGAGGAGAGTGAGAAGAAGAGGAAGAAGAAACAACAACAACAACAACAATATCACCACCAACAACAACAAATATAACTAGGAGTGTGGGGAGAGGTGATGAGCATCGGCCGATCGTCAAGCCACCAGAATGTTCAACTTCAACGTGCTTGATATTATGGCTCGGGTTTTCGTCCAGCGGGCGCGTCATGACTGAATGATTTAATTTATGACCTCTATTGTATTCCTCACACAGCGGATTTTTTAATTCTCCTGAGAAAGTGATATGTTAGTCGTACATCAAATCTGAAAACATATTAGGAATCAGCGAATCAAAATTAACAAAAAGACTCATGGGCATGTTTATTAAGAGCATATTTGAGAATCGTTTTTTCTTATCTAGAGAAAAGATCGACTTGCTAATACTTGCTTTCAACCATCGTTTTACCGCACTGGGTATATGTAGTGCTTGCCTATCAATCTTATTAATAGATAGCTATGTAGACCTACTGTACGCGTTGTTCTATAGACTTGACTGTGGCATTAATATTAATACAAACATGCTTTGTATTGTTAAAAATGAAGAGTCTTGGCCAACATTACGAAAACAACACTTATCTGACTAGCTGACTTTTTTGCCACTAGACCAGATCAGACAGAAATCTCTGATCGAGTTTAAAGAATTGCATTGAATAGAGTGCTGAAAAAATAGATTCTATAATATAGTTGTTAGCATTTCTCTTTGTTGTAACTAAAGCACCTTGTTTTGAATTTGTAAACAATGGCAGATTTACGAACTACTGCTACAGGTTCATAACCTTTTACCCACCCAATTTTTCCGCTCCGTTCTCTCGTCAAAATTGTTAACTTTTAAATAAGATTTAGCCTAAACTTTAAGAAAGCAATAGCATTCTGGTAGAGTATAATTTCTATAAGGAAAATTTATCAGACTTTTGATGCTAAAATCGCAATTGAGCTGCTAGCCTCTCGTGGGCACTGATTAGATCTGTTTGTGTTGCTAATTGTTTCTCAAGAAATTCACCCTTCCGCAAAATCATCTGAACGATGTAAAAGCTTTTTAAGACCCTTAATATTTGTGTAAATAATAATGATGATAATAATAATATTAATAATAATAATAATAATAATAATAATAATAATAATAAAAATAATAATAATAAAAATAATAATAATAATAATAATAATAATAATAATAATAATAATAATAATAATAATAATAATAATAATAATAATAATAATAATAATAACGGCTTTTTATATAGCGCCTATTGCAATAGGTGTTAGCTCTAGGCGCTTTACATACATACTTTCAATTACATACTTAGGTACACTTTCACAACAAAACATAAGTTTGCTTCAGGTGCTTTACATACGTACTTTCAAGCATACTTAGGTACATGTGCACAGCAGATTGAAATCATTTAAAGAAAAAGAAATAGTTATTTAACTGACATAATCAGTGGGGACCTACTTATTATACTTCTGGAAAAGATGCGTCTTTAGGAGCTTTTTGAAATGATCTAAACTTGTTGTTTGTCTTAATTCTTCAGGGATTTTATTCCAAAATAGATGGACCTGAGAAAGAAAAAGCTCTGTCTCCGTAACTCTTCAAATGTATTCAAGGAATTGATAATTTATTCGTAGTGCTAGATCGGAACCAACAAATCAGAGATATATGATGGAAAATCACTGTTCATGCTTTTGAAACAAATAATGCGAGTTTATACTCAATTCTGGCTTTGATGGGCAGCCAGTGCAATTCATGCAATAGTGGAGTTATATGTTCACGTTTTGTTTTCTTAAGAACTAGCCTGGCGGTATTATTCTGTATGCGCTGCAGTCTACGCAGCTTATCATTGCTTACACCAGCAAGCAATGAACTACAATAGTCTAGCCGTGACAAGATGAAAGCTGATGCCAGTGTTGAGGCTTCCTTCACACCCAGATAGCTTCATAGTTGTCCTAGTCATCTGAGTTAAAGATAGGTAGTCTTACAAATGTAATTGACGTGACCATCCATTGACAAATCATCATCTAAAATTACACCCAGGTTTTTAGCCTATTTTGAAAAATTAATTTTGTCATTCCCTACACAAATATGATCAGTGTCAATTGAATTCAGCTTCTTGGATGTAGAGATAGGTATAATTTCTGTCTTGTCATCATTCATCATGAGTTTATTAGGTGTCATCCATGCCTTAATAGCGTCAATACAGGATTCTACATCACCAATAAGACCAGCGATTTCAGATGGTTTAGCAGATTAGTAAAGCTGGGTATCGTCGGGATACATATGGAATGGAATCTTATGTTGCCTAATTACATTGCCTAAAGGAAAGGTGTACATGGTATATAAAACAGGCCCTAGAACTGAGCCCTGCGGGACACCAAATTCTAATGGAGTATGAACAGACCTTTTGTACCTTCTTTTCAGTAAACTTTTCCACCAAAGCATCTTTTGTTGTTTTTATAATTATGCAATAATGACACAAGTGGCTAGCAGAATGATCAAAATCGGGAAAAAAACATTTTGTCTCTAGCTTTAGCAGTCGCATTATGCTACATGTAGTAACTTTTTACCCACTTAAGCCTACACATCAAACAAAAAACAAATTAAACAAATATTCACATCCTCACACGTATTTTATGACCTTATCTGGTTGATCCATACAATAACTGATGTACAATGTAGTATGGATATAGGTTTATTTTAACAGGTTAACATCACTCGTAGCATGGCCCTTGAGCGAGAGTATGAAATAATGAAGTCTTTTGGATTGAGGAGATCGTGATTATCTTTACATTGGAAACCTCATAATTCGAATCTCTTGGGAATGAAGAAAAACTTCGCATTATTCTCAAACTGAGTCAAAGGACCATATTCATTTACTAAGGCACTCCTCAGTTCTATAGCACTTAACTCTCTCACCCCACCATTGCGTAAATGCAAAAACAAACTTATTCCATGGGTCAAAGCCACCTGTTTAGGTTCTAGGGTGGCAACTTTGCGCAGTGTGTTTATCATAAGACTTTAATGCTTTGGAGAAGTAAAATTACCAGGGATTTGAAGGAAAACTCAACAACTTTAAGGGAAACATCTTGCTCAAAGTCAACACTGTTTTGCAGTCACATTTTGTATTTCCTTATACCTCTGTAATACTAATAGTTAAAGTCAACTCTTGCGTAAAGTCAACACTGGTTTGCATTCCCATTTTGTATTTCCTTATACCTCTGTAATCATTAAAGTCAACTCTGCTTAAACTAAAAGTGAACTAATTTTTTTCAGTCCCAATGTGTTGACTTTATCAGGATTCCACTGTACCGGTATAAACTTTGATTTAAGAGAACTGAACCGTATGAACTTCGATTTAAGAGTTCAAATCCGACAAAATCCAAGAGGAAAAAGAAACCTCACATAAACTTAACTTTGAATTGCGAGAAATTTCGCTTATCACACCTCAGTTTTGGAGGATTCCATTGTATTTCATTTTCAATGAAAGGAAAGACAGGGGAAGGGAGTGGCCTACACTCTGTCTCCACCAGCACCTGTAGTTTCCTAACCTCTAGTTTGTCCCACAAGTGGTAACTGGTATGCAAGGGCTAAGTGCGTCCACTCTGCAACTTATGATCCCGTAGTGTTAAATCTCATATCATTTAACACAGGTCTATTCTTATAACAGTGGTCCACTGATGACAAAACCATTTTGCACGCATGATACAGTAGAAACGTCCAAAATTGAAATCGGATACTTCCAAATTCTCATACTACAAAGCTTTCTGAGTGTAATGTTTCTTTTCCGTCTTTGGTTTTAAATTTGTTTGACTTGGGATTCACAATCTGAATGTTTGGTAACGTTTGATTCTCTCAAATCAAAATTTATGCTGAGGCCTGTGAACGATTTTCTTTATAGTGTTTATGCTCTGTAGCAGTTTCACATTTCCAAATCATGTCAGGTCTGCGACTACCGATAAGTACGAGAAACAGTCGCTGAGCAGAGCGCCCATCCCAAAACTTGCTTTGACCCATAACATCACAGTGTAGGCTATATTATGAAAAGTTGGGAGAGAGGAGGTGCTTATTTATCTAATAGAGAAGAAAACCTTTGAGTAAATTCCTTGAATATAGACTACTTGTATAATTCAAATCCTCTTAATTAAAAATTTTGGTTCATTCCAAAAAAAATTTATTTTAAGGTTTCTATTGTATTCAGAGTCAAACATACTTCTGTCTTTCATTGTAAGATCTAAGTTAAAGGTATGATTTTGAAATTCAAATTTGTTCTGATACTTCAATCTTTGCTGTTCAAGTCATCATAGGGAAATAGACCACAAAACAAAAAAAACCTTATGCTAAACAAAATTTAAAACACAACACACAAAATAACTTACACACCAAAACATGTTTATTGATTCAATAAAGAAGATCTGTTGCAGCCTCTCTCTCTCTGTCTCTTAAGAACAAGCTCAAAGCATGTCGCAGGCAAGATATCATCATATTATCATACATCATAAACTTTACACGAATCAGTACTTTCAAAAAGCCGTGCGATGTCATCAGAAGATTGTATAATGATAATATTAGAATTATAATCAATCAGTTTAGATGGGAAACACAGTAGTGACAAAATACTTGACACTTTGCAAGAAATCCTGGTTTTAAATTGAATGAAAAAAAAAAAAAACAAATTAAAAAAATATGGCAATAGAATAAAATAACATTGACAATGACATCAAGTGCATTTTAAAAACATAATCCAAGTTTGAGCATCAAACTTCATTCCTATTAGACACACATATATATATACGCCAAAGGAAACAATAAAATGTTTAGTGTCAGCCACAGCTTGGGAACCAGGGGGGGGAAGGAATCAGTCATAAACAAAATAAGGTGCTTTTAATCATTAACATCATGTCAAAAAACCAGAGTAAGCCAAAGAGAGGTCAAAGGGCAGGTGAATAATTAAAGTAATGTTAAACAAATCATGTTGAAGAGTTCTCAAAATAGTCCGCAACGAATATTGTGTCCCCAGTTACCAAAGTCAAAGCCAGTACAAGAGAAGTTGTAAGCAAGTTAGAACAAGAGGAAACAAAACATTCTGTACAATCATGTATGGGCCCCTTAATGCAATTTTGTTTGCCCCCAGTGCCACTGAGTTGACCCTATCCTGGGAAATCCGAGGTGGAAAATTTAGACTGAGGTTCTGTGAAATATTTCCACTGCTAGGGATTCTTTCGTGGCCATTTTTCAGGAGGGAAAATCAGAGTCAGACCACTTTGCTCTGAGAGACCACGTCCTGCTCTAGACCACTATGTCTATCATGAGTCCGTTTTGATGATATGGCATGGCACGACAGAACTGCATTAAGGAGGTAGATTATTACTTAGGTAAGGCTTTGTCATAATTCTGTTTCAAGAAAAATTCAACGATTCAATTGATCATGTCAACTGGACAAGTAAAACAAATTAATGGTCAGCGCAAACGTCATCCTCAAATGCCATGGAGAGAATAGCTAAGTTTGCAAACAACGCAAACAAAGTCTTTGTAAAATTTATATGGTGTATTAAAAAAAAAAATGAACATAAAGAATCAGAAGACACCAATTGTCAACATTTCTGTTCTCTGAATATAATAATCATATAAACAAGCGCAATATCATGAAACCTTCAAGAGCTATTTACAATGGTGTGTATATTTCATTTAAACATCTTTTTGTCCACGGCACACCAAGATTCATATGATAACACAACATACAACCCAAGAGCTTGGAACTGCTGCCTTGGGCAACTTCAATCCTCTCCTTCTTCAACAACTGCACAACATGTAAATACAATGCAACCAACACAATAAAATCTAATTTCCAGGGACTGCAAAAACCCCAGGGTTAAGCAGATTTTTAGTTAAGTTTAGTTTTAGAACAATACGAGCCATTTAGCACAAAAGACAACTTGCTTTTAACAAGCATTTTGATTTACCAAACTTCAATTTAAACGGAATCAACTATATGTATATACAACGCTGGGAATAGCCGTCACCCAAAAAGGCTGAAAGCGTAGGCAGGAGCCCTATT
>BMAT01003811.1:69494-85938 GCA_019649035.1 Elysia marginata | reverse complement strand
GAGAGAGAGAGAGAGAGAGAGAAAGAGAGAGAGAGAGAGATCCACAGTACTCAGATATGCAAGCAACAAACACACACAAAAAGCAGGAGAATTTTCAAGACCTATAAGACGCATGCCGTCCAGCACTATAATCCAACAGCTGCTGGTATAGAATCTTTGATAATTATAGCTTTCCAGATAATAAAAAGGTTTTCTGTTGAAAAAGAGCTATTTGTGCAGCGTTCCCGCAAAATGAGAATACCTGGGGAACTATGTGAAACAAAGTTTATAGATAACTGGAGAGGCCTTTAATTAAAAACAGAACCAGATTTTTCTGGATTGGTTTATATAAGGAGATATATGAAGAAAATCATAGAATTTAAAATGTTGCAAAAGAATTTTGGGTCCAAATTCTTGAAATTGTCCATTTTCTCAAGTCAAATGGCAGCTTATGTAGACTCACTTTGTGGGAGCCCTACATATTTGACTTTTCATGGTACAATGATCTGGGTTGAAGAATCCATCACTGATAATCCATAGCCAAAAAAAATTTCTTTTAAAGTCTTTATAAAAGATTAAAATTTGCTAATTTCCCTGTTCTTGAGCTTCAAAAAAGTGTCTGAAAATGTTAAAATCATGATAACTGCATTCCTGAGTTTTGTGTTTAGACTTTAGCTTCATCTTTAGAGAAATTTTTTTTAAAAAGACATTCAAGTGGATAAAAACCTTAAACTTGAGGTAAAGTTTAAGAGCTCTCATCGACAGAATACAAATGTATGGCTCTATGTAGGCCTGCAACTTACCCTCGGGGGCTCGCGTCTGTCACTGCTTGGTGCAGCGTTGTTGGACGTGTTGGAGCGGGCAGGGGCTGCAGCTGCCGAGTTTGGACTTGGACTAGCGGCTGGTGACGAGACAACAGAAACATGTGAGTCAGGTATAAAGCACAGGTTTTTTTTCTAACATAGGTGGGTTTTTTTTTCAGATCTGCATTAAGCAATTGGGTGCCAACTTAGGGAAAACAACGACAATTTTTTTTCTTCTGTTAATCTGAGTAAACTGCCTCACAGATCACAAGTAAATATTTTGTCTATCTCGAAAAGTAGATCTGTTGTAGACCAAAATGTCCCTCGATAGAACCACAGTTTTGGCTGATGGAAAGTTATGGTAGATTTTCTTCAAAAAGTTGGTATTGCCGAAGAGGGTAGAATAATGGTACTTTGACATCATTATTCATCATAAGATTAAGAGCAGGGATGCAAGCGGCCCATGCTACAAAAGCAGGAAAATTTTTACACTCTGTAGGTGCCCTTAAAGAACTTCTGATGGACCAATTGAAAGAGATAGATACAACGCTGTAGTAGTGTCTCCACAGCTATACAACTATTAAAAAGTGTTTGATTTTCTAGGACTCATAATTTAGGACGTTTTCTTTAACATTTAGGTCTTAATTTTTTCAAGTTTTCCTGCTTTTAGTTAAAGAAAACTGCTAAAAAAATCGGAATTCCTGCAAAAATCGGAAATCTTGCATCCCTGTAAGAGTTAGAACTGGTACTTATCTTGCTCTCATATCCACAACTACATAAAATAAGTCCAATTCCGATGAAGCAGCTGTACTAAGGATTCCATGAATCAGACCAAGCCTGATCATGTCAAGACCCTTGTTTTATCTCCATTTTTTTCTAGATTAACGCAAGAGCTACTTAAAGTTTCAGTGTGTAAATTAAAACTCGAACATTTCAAATGGGGGTAAAGGGTTACGGTTAAGGCAATGAGGCTTTTAACAGTTGAAAATACCCTTTCAAAGGAGGTATTTTTGCCCCTCTTTGATACGGTATGACAGGTTCCTTGTATGTCGAAATGATTGTTGGAACAAAATAGCACTGAGATTGTGATATGGCAACTGGGGCTTTTCTACATTATATCACAGCAGAGGTTCAGCCCTTGGGAATGGATCTCACTGCTACCAAACCTTCAAATGCAAAAGTTCAACTCATACTCAAGACATCGATATGGTTTTTGGCTTTCCCCTCAATGGCTTTTGAAAAACTTTTTTTTTAAAAATTCAGATTTTGCTTGACCTCAAATAGTCCCAACTAGAATCATTTTATAGGCGGACTCCTACTACACATTGAACTTTCACCGCAGCTATACCTGCTACTGCTGAGACACCGTCTTTTTTAGCCCATGCGTTCTCCTTGGGTGGCGGTGCTGGCATCATTTTAGGGGGCGGAGACTTTGGCTCTTCACTCTCTTCTGTCTGACCTTCTTGCTGGGCTTGGTGGTCACCTTGAAAAATAATCAAAAGTTCTTCATAAAATATTGCACCACAACGATAATGAACACAATATTAGTTTGAATATTATTGGTAATAATGATGGTTCAAAACAAATTTGCAAAGACTTACGAATCACCAGAGATGCAAGCGGCTTATCCTCAAAAAGGAGGAAATTTTACACTATATGGCTGCCTATATAGAACTTTTGATAGACCAATTAAAAACTGTAGATACAACTCTGTACTAGGGCCTGTACACAGCTATACAACTCAAAAAGAAGTGTTTGATTTCGATGAATCTTAATTTTGGAGTTTTTCTCTAACATTTAAGCCATAATTTTAAAAGATTTTCCTGCTTTTTTTGCTGAAGAAAACTGCCAAAAAATCGGAATTCCTGCTAAAATCGGAAAACTTGCATCCCTGAATCACTTCATTATTGGTATCAACAACAACAAATGTTTTGTCAGCACTCTTTCAAGTGCAAAAAATAAATATAAGTTGGTGCTTCCATGGCATTGGTCCAGTTTCCTCTTTTCTGAGGTGGTAATGACTGACTTCTAACCCTACTGTGATCGTGGTATCTGTTTTGTCGAAACTTATCCGGACATCAATAGGCCAAAAATAGCTTTTAATGTTCTTATATTAGCCGCTGTGAAGAAAAACAATTTTAATTCTTGTATTTGCCACCAAGACATCCAAACTCTGAAATCGCTTCAGTTGAACAAGCAACTTTGTCAGACCGAAAAGAGTTCAGTCACTATAGTGTATCAGATGAACTATGCTATAGATTGACTCATCATCCAAAGCTGCTTGTGGCAAACAACAACAATAATAATAACAATCATAAATATCAATTATACACTTATATAGCGCCATATCTAAAATATATCATCGTATGAAAGCTCTAGGCACGTTACATTGAAGCATAAAAGTAAATGGGTTTTTAAAATATGTGTTATGTCTTGATAATGTGAAAAACTTAATCACCTTATTCATTCAGTTTAAAAGATTAATTTTTTTTGTTATTTGAATCCCAATGGGAATCAAAGTTTTACTTTACTTTTAATTACCTGTGTTTTGATTGATCAATAGGTAAACAATCGTTTATTAAAAATAGAAATAACAACTTTAATATAAATAAAGTTTAAATTAAAAAAGTAATTAAGTTCTCCAGATTCAAGTTATCTGGACTTCACTGCACCATCATAAATTTTTTTATCACAAGAGGTTAAATTTGAAGTATTTAATCTTGTAAATCTATGCTGAAACTATGTCTCTTGATAGGAGAACAGCACCTGTTTTGGGCCGAGTTATCAGTAATAGGCAACAACACATTGAAGTCCATGTTTTAACAGATTTGTAAAGTGAACAACACAAATCCATAAATTCAGGACCCTTTCCCTCTGTTGAAACTAACATGAATCCATAGTTTTCCATTTGCTGATTTTAGTGGCAAATCATGAGTTGAGACCAGGCTGATCTTCAATTCAAATGCAGAGTCTTAACATTATATGTTTTAAACACAAGCAAACCAGCACCCACCTGATTCTTCGCTAGTACGTCGCTCGCGTTCATCGTTGCGCCTCCAACTGCCCTGGTCATCTGATTCCCCTCGTCTAGGGCGCGGGCTGGGCAAGAAAATAAAAAGACACAGTTTATTACCTCAAGAACTTTGCAAACAAATGTTTTTTTAAAAAACACCTATGGCAATATTATCTAGAGCAGCTTAGGGATAGGTAAATCTACTTGGCTCACCACTGACTGAGACATAATATCAGTGCTCTCTCACATGTCCACAAAAACACCTTTCCACACTGGAATCCCTCTCAGCCTTATATAGGTCAATACTTTAGAACGTAAATATAGAACAAACAAAATTGGGGGGGGGGGGTCTCCTTTTCCCTTTTCTAAACCCTCAGCAGTTGTCAATTTTTTTCTCTTTTCTTTTTAAATAGAGGATGTGCTTGCACTGATTGGGACGACAGGCACAGGTGAAAGCCTGGCTCCCTAGTACGTGAAAGCCAAGGGTTATAAAAAGTCCCTGTTGTTGTTCCTACCACTACAACATGCAGTGACAACANNTCAGGTCAAGATGCTGTCAGGGTAGGAGTCAATATAATCAATAACAATAAGTCTTCTCTTACTTCTAAACGACACAGCTCTACAATATAAAACCTTCATGTTTTCATACTAATCTTTTTCAAGAAGGTTTACAACAAAGCACATAGATGAAGCTTATATGTTTATGAAATATATAAAAAGTTTGGCTAACAAACATGTACAATCGACATCCCCTTTTTACATAAGACCAGTTGTCCACAAATGGAATCAGGAAAAAGATTAGAACGCAAATTATCTTTCCAGTTGGAAAGCTTCCTCTTTGAATCCAACTGCTTGCGGACAAAAATGATGGTTTTAGCTCTATTCTCATTCCCAATCACAAAATGAAACAAATGTCCTTATGACCATACTGTCAGGAATGCAAGCAACTTACACATACAAAAGCAGGATAAATTTCGAGACCTCGATATAGTATGCCTATGGAACTTGGGACTATATCTTAGAGGCGCAGACAGAAAAAAGGAATATTTTTTCTACTTACAAAGCAGTTTTGAGAGAGCTTTTTCCTCACATACCTACAGTTTTATTTAAGAATCAAGGATTTAAATCTAAAAATTATTGCTAGACAAGCATGAACCTAAACTTTGATGGTCGCAGGTTTTATTTTTTCAACATTTTAGGCCTGAGAATAGTAAAAGAAAATGATTTGAACAATCAGAAACATTGAATCCCTGCCTTACACTATGGTATTACACGACAAGGTTTTATTCTTTTTGAAGTTTGCCTAGTCTACCACACAGCTGCTCAAACTAAATTTTCCTACATACAATTTTGTAATTTGCTGCTTGAAATTGCTTCTTCAGTGTCGTTTACAGAAGTTTGGATCACGCTACGAAGCAGCAATCTAGATAGATTTTGTTCACCAACATTACTAGAACAATGTGCTTGCACTGATTGGGACGACAGGCACAGGTAAAGCCTGGCTCCCTAGTACGTGAAAGCCAAGGGCTATGAAAAGTCCCTGTTGCTGTTCCTACCACTACAACATGCAGTGACAACACACTCAGGTCAAGATGCTGTCAGGGTAGGAGTCAATAACCAATTACTCTTAATTCTCTCACTCTTGAAAGAGAAACAGCTTCACGTGATTAAGTTACAGTTTTAGATACCCATGTTCTTTAAGGATTATCAAAATGGAGAATTTTTAAGGTGTTTCACCTAAAATTTCTGTTGAATGTTTACTGTGATATTAATGTGATATTAGCCTATTTCTACATATTTGAAGCATATACACATTTACAACTTATAATTTATGCATTTTATATAATAAAAAAGCAGTTTTTAAATTCTATTCACCTCTTAATTATTAACTTATTTATCTATTCTTTTTTTATATATCTCTATTTACTTATAATATATTGTTTTTTAATAATTGACAATGTATGAGCAGTCAATGAAATTTCCATAAAGGATAAATAAAGTTATTCTATAATCTGTATTTACAGTACACACACCGGCTGAGGCTAAGTCATGGTATCCCCGCTAGTCTCTGGGTGGCAGCCCGTAAATTGTCATTGGGACCCAAGCCCTGAGAGCACCTATGAAGTGGAATTGGGCTTGTAAAAATATCCTTCAATCAATCACACACACAAAAATTAAGAATATTTTACTCAATGTGCATGTATTAGGGGGATTGGGACTTACGTGTCCTCCGGTGGGGGTGCTTTTTTCAACTTTTCCTCGATAGCCTTTTCTCTGGCTGCCGTGTCGACCGGCTTTGCAGCTCCAAAGATAGACTGCGACCGCCCACCGCCTGCCGCAGCAGTAGGTTCATTCTCCTTATTCTCTACAGGTTTTGACCGTGGTTGAAGCTTCAGTTTGGGGCGAGATTTCGGTGCCTCTGAAAACAAGAAAACGAAAGAGCTTGCGTGAAAAATTACTTCTTTTGATGATAATACAAATATCTTGCCATAAAAAAAAACCAAAATGAATGCCACTAGTTAGAAACATGTATGTAGCAGTTCTAAAAAATAGCACAAATTCATAATCTCGCATCGACATAGAACTGCCAGTTTTGGTAAATTTGCTGTTTTTCTTCAGCACCCTTACTAGGCAAAGCGTTTGAAACAATGAGATTGAAGATGGAAAAGTGAAATTTTAAATTTAACAAGCTTCTAGACAGTATGATCCATTGAACTCAACACAAGCAGCTTTGTCAGTTCGGGAGAAAGTTCAATCTTCTGATGAGTCAGATGAACTATGCTATAAACCTAACTCATCACTCAGAGCTGCTTCCAACATGTTGAATTAATTTATAATGTAGCACCATCTATAGAGTGAGCATTATGTCTTGCAACCAGTTTAAATAAGTAGGACATCGGAAACCTTAATCTGAGAAAATATTGAACACCTTTTAAAGTTAAACTTTTCCTCTAAACTTTGAATACTGATAACTTCATAATTTTTTTTTACAATTGCAGATTTGAAAATACATTGCCTTAGAATGCAAAAATTGTGACCTCTAATTCCCTTCCACTGGTTGCAAGACAAGTGGCAGTTTTACTCATGTTCCCAATTTGTCTTTTGCACCCTTTAGCAGTGTAATGATAAAATAAGAATAGATAGATTTTATTTTTCCCGCAGGAAATTTGTTTTCACAGTTGCATACCACATAGACATGTTAAACAGTAAAACATAGGAATTATAATGAAAAAAGAAAAATACACACAAAGACAAATTAACCCTCTCTCTCTATCTCTTCTATTAACTAAATCAAATCCGTGCACAAAGACGAATGACATTTATTGAATACGAATTGATTCAAACAAAGAGAAAGTGTCAAAAGTGAAATGCCAAATTCAACAAGCTTACAATCTGTACAATCCTTAGACCTCAACACAAGCAGCTTTGTCAGACATTGAGAAGTTCAATCCTTTAATGTGTCAGATGAACTATGCTATAAACTCAATCATCACCCACAGCTGCTTAAAATATAATCATCGGAGCAAAACCTAATTTAAGGGGTAATAAAAAGTGATGATTTAAAAAGAAAATTTTTACCCCTTGTTTACAAAACATAGCAGGATTAGCATTATTTATACTAGTATTTATACTATCAGCATCATATGCTCGATCTAGAACAACAAAACAAACAAAAAATACGTGTGTGACAGCTTGACAAGAAAACATATTTTGCTACGCTAAAAATTATGTTTTAGTTGACAAAACTAGCAATACCTGAACTGCCGTCTCTGCTGCCAGGCCTGTGAATAGAAAACAGAATCATTGCTCAATAAAGCCAATGACATTCACTTTGCTTAATAACATAATGTCATTCCCCACTGAACTTGAAAAAAAAACTATGTAAAGAAAAATTGTTTACTACTCTCTCAATCTTTAAATAGGCCCTACAGATTTTTTTTAAACTTTAGAAATAAAAAAAAAATATAGAAAAATAATCAAGTGCATTTATGTAGCACCTAGTCCATTAAACTGCTCGAAGCGCTATACATGGGTTCCCCGTCAGGACATTATGAATAAAATTACCTTCTGAACTCAGAGGAGCAGCATTGCTCAAGCATACTGATAAGATCTCTCACTGCCCATAGTTAGGTACTCATTTAAAGCATGAGTGAGACGAAGAAATGTGTGTAAATAGCCTTTCTCTAGGACTAGACCTTGACCTGCTGAAGTAAGGGCCGAACCCTGGACCTCTCGATACAAAAAGCCGAAAATCTTTCAGTCTCACCTATCATGTCGAGTCAGAAAGCAATATCTAAAATATTAGCAATTTTTTCTTCTTCTTTCCGATTATTCTAAATTACACGTACTAAAACCTTACAACTTTTTCTAATGGTGTTCACTGAGAACTTTTGATAACTTAGAGCAATTTTCAACTACAGAAAACTCGGAAAAGTAAATTCTCAAACTACGGTTACAAGCACCATTGGTGTGAAGATAGGGATGTTGAGACAGTTCACAAGAGCCACTGAATAGACACCTTGAAAAGCTTCAATATTTGTAAACTTGTGCACTACAATTACAGCTAGTGAATAAATAGAGCATAAACTAGCCGTATAACTACAAGCAAAGTTCAACCTCTTGTGTGTAAATGCATTGAAGAAGAACCTGAAGGTCTAGTCTACCATTATAAGCATTTAAGTCCACCCCCCCCCCTATGGCAGCACGCTTTCAATTGTCCCAAGCGCCGTCTCTGATATAACCTTTGTACCGTAGTTGAAAAGAGACGTTAAAATTCAAACAACCAACCAAACCCCAAACTTTCTAAATAATATCCATAGTCAATTTTTGTGTGTCAAGCACAACAACAAAAAGTATAGCAAACAAAATGAATAACAAAGATAAAGATAGCCCTTAAAAAAAAACCAACTCAATTTAGTTTTGACAAATTAATATGCTTTAAAAATTGTTATGAAACATATGATTAACAACAACAATAAAAAAGCTAAAAAGGTGAGTTTTGTTCTTTTTTTTTTCTTGAAACAAATTCGAATAATGAAACAAGAAGAATTTTATTATCACTAATTTCAACAAAGCATAAGGCACTGTGCTCAGCCCAAACTTGCTGCAGTGAACAGGAACTCTTGGTTGCCTACTAATCTCATTCCGGATAATTTTCAAAGCCCAAATCTTGAAGCGTACCATCAGTTAAGACTTAAGTAATGTAACATTTTCAAAAAAGGCAATGCCTTTGCAAAAGCTTTTTAAAAACACCATAAAAGATCACCTTCTATCTGAAAAGTTGTCACGTCTTCCTCCATCATAATCATCTCGTCTGCCACCATAGCGACCTAAACAAGATCAATAGAATTAGAACAAAAAATACACCAGCAAATAATAAACATCTATTTAATGAACAATTGTGGTGAGCAAGGGCTAAACGTGTGGAACAGAGCAAACCTGTGTCAAATGCTCGACTTCGAGAAGAATGCTATCTTACAACAAGCAATGTTGAAAGTAGCAAGTTTAACTTTAGTTTTGAAAATTTAGAATTGTCATGAATAGGATACAAAGTTTGAACATCTCATTCTCATAAATTGAACATTCGAATTGTATTAAATCTTCACCGTGCAATGAAAGTTGAACAAAAGGTGATTTGATGAGGCTTGAAAAAATATAGAACAAATGAGAGACAAAAAAAACCACATAAAATAACAAAAAACTTACCTCCATCATCTCTAAAGCCGTATCCCCTGTCCCTATCTCTGTCCCCATAGCCCCTATCTCTATCCCCATAGCCCCTATCTCTGTCCCCATAGCCCCTATCTCTATCCCGATCGCCAAAGCCTCTGTCCCTATCCCTATCACCAAAGCCACGATCCCTATCACGATCACCAAAGCCGCGGTCCCTATCACGATCACCAAAGCCCCTATCTCTGTCGCGATCACCAAAGCCCCTATCTCTGTCACGATCACCAAAGCCTCTGTCTCGGTCACCAAAGCCACGATCTCTATCTCGATCGCCAAAACCTCGGTCCCTGTCTCTATCCCCAAAGCCCCTGTCCCTATCTCTATCACCAAAGCCCCTGTCCCTATCGCCAAAACCTCTGTTCCTATCTCTATCCCCAAAGCCCCTATCTCTATCACCAAAGCCACGATCTCTATCACCAAAGCCACGATCTCTATCTCGATCGCCAAAACCTCGGTCCCTGTCTCTATCCCCAAATCCCTGGTCCCTATCTCTATCACCAAAGCCTCTGTCCCTGTCGCCAAAGCCCCTATCTCTATCCCCAAAGCCCCTATCCCTATCTCTATCCCCAAAGCCCCTATCTCTATCTCTGTCTCCAAAGCCTCTGTCTCTATCTCTGAAGCCGGAACCCCTGTCTCTATCACCAAAACCTGAGGAAAACATTAAAATAAACGATAACACATAATACCATCAATTCAACACTCCGTGGGTCAAACAAAAGGGAATCTTCACATTATTTGGTGTTGCTATTTTCAACACAGCATTTTCCTTTGCTCCTAATTGTTAAAAATTGCGATAAACTATCAAAATTTTGTAGGAGGATAATAGACATTCTTGTGATTTGGAATATAGAAGAAGAAAAAAATAAAACTAACAATCTAAAATTTTAAAGGGTGTTGTCTGAAAATTTCCGACACCAACTTCAGTGCAAGAGTTGCAAGACATACTGATGAGATCTGGAAAGCTGAAAACCACAATGTTATGATCCATCATAATCAATTTTACAACAAAAATTATAACAAATTATACATTATTTTTTCTTTTTATCTAAAACTACTTTGATTTAGAATCCAAATTAGTTCAAATTCCCCACTGTAGGAACTTTTATTCAGATCTTGTAAGAATGCATGCATTTCTTTTGCCCCTTCATGACATAGGTTTTGTCAATTGCCATGGCGTGGCAATTTTTTAATAAAGCGTGGGATTATTCGTATATTTTTAACATTGCTTAACTCCAATTATAATGTCGGATTTAAAATAACTCTGCATTAAATGCCCCTCCCAGGCAGTGCAAAACACAACATGCTTTGTGCGACTAAGCATTAAGGGGAACAGCAAAATCTGCAGGGAGGATATTATTAATAACTGAAAAATGGCATACCTGAATTAAGCAACCTAATCAAGTACTTAGTTGATTTTTGTAACTTCCAGATTTTGTGTGAGAAGATTTATGACTTATGATTCATATAATAAATCTTGACTAATTACACACAGACACAATAATCAAGTTAAAATAGAATTTCAAGTGTGTGAGCATTTACTTCAAATACAAACTTTATGACAACAATGGCGTAAGAGCAAAATAAGTTTACAAAGCGCACATGAAGAGTTTCATGACAATATATTACATCCAATTTTGAAATTTAAATGACAAAATAATTAAAGTCATGTTTTTTTTTTCAATTAGAGAAACTCTATACAAAATCAATGAAGAAATCCTCCAGTTTTTGCCCCTTTTCTCAGCTTTTTCAAAACAGCTTAAAATACCCTTTGTCCAGAAACCCTTCAGACTCTACGAAAGTTACTTGGTAAATGAACTATCTCAAAGATTGCTAGAACTCCCAGCTTGTTTCCCCATCAAACAAAATGAAAGGATGCACTCACTACTGTCCTCTGGGGCTTTTCTTCTCCAGTCTCCATCAGTACGGTCTGGCTCGTTCGACCTGAAAGAATCGCGGCTTGGCCTGCTGTCATGATCTTTACTGGAGGCCAAATCAACTCTGATGGGTCTGCCCATGAATTCCTGTTTTGCATAAAGGTCAATGGATGGACAATGTATTTCTCATAAATGGTCAACATGGTGTAAAAATCAGGGTCATACTTGGTCAATGAAAAAAATAGAGCTGAAAACGACAAAAGATTCAGTGCTATGGAATCGACAGAACTATTGTGCAACAATACGTGAGGGCAACTCTCTCTATAAACCGTACAGGAGTAGGAGTTGTGCCCTTAATTAAAAGTCTAATACTGCTGAGGGTTACTTGCAAGCAGGTGTTGAATTACTGATTGATGTTTTCCTTAACGAAATTGAGTAAAAAAATCTGAGCTGCAATCTCAAATTTGAGGGGTAAAAAAGCTGAAATCATCTTAAACCTGAAAGATCTACATCCCTGATAATCTTGCAAAATAGGGTTTGAGGGCTTTTTGAGTTTTTTCAAGTATCAACTAATCGGAGAAAATGTAAAATCCACCTGGCATAACAAACTTGATTAAATAAAATATTTTTATAGAACTAATATTTATGCACTTATTGCGAAATTTCTTTTTCATTGAGAAAAAAAATCAGAACAAGAACTAGACAAAACCATATTACGTTACAGCTTACCCTTTCATGATAGGTTAGGGCTTCAATCAAGTCTTCACGTGTTTTAAAGTCCACGTAAGCATAACCTCGAGGACGGCCATTGTCACTGATGAGCCGAACTTGATCAATCTAGAGCAGACAGAGGAGGAAGATGTCAGATACATTGACTTTAAACAGAATAAACTTCACTATGTGCAGGATAGAATATTCACATTGTAACTTATAGACCTTTGATTGAAATAATATGCCTTTTTTTTTTAAATGTGTACGCAAGCAGGAATCAGCTTCTACTGTTTAAAACACTAAACAAGACAATAGATAAACTTGACAGTCAAAAGCTAATGTCGGGAGTATTACTGTGGCAGCCAATGTGGTTAGGTCCATATACACACACATTTGATTTTTACGTTAAAAAAATCCATAATGTCAGGTAAATAATTGAACCAAAATTATTATTCCAAAATTTAAAAACCCCTATTGTAAGCAAGTTTGAAGACAGTTTACATTTATCAGTTTTTACACATATAGATGTACCAAAATAAGTCACGCGGTTGTTAGTTGTATTTATAAAGCCTAAGCACTGTGATTGGTATACCGCTAAATTTCCAAGGATTATATTGGCTGGTTTGGTAACTTTTTACCAGACTAAGTTGGAATTCTCCCTATTGGAAAAGACAAGTGGTAATAATAATGACTCTGTCATCGTTGACAGTCGCGAAACTAAATTTCACAGCATGACTTACATTTAAATCTCCAAAGAAATTCTCTAAATCATGCTCTTGAGCATCATAGGATACATTGCCAAGATGGGCAGAGAAGGGTCCATCTCTCGGTATGTCTTCCTCATTATACTTGGGTCCCATGGCAGCTTTCGGTGCCGTCGGCAATGTAGACCGGTCAAACTTGATGACTGTATCAGTCTCATCTAGGCAAGGGAGATAAAAAAAAATGCCCCTGTGTACACTTGTTTCATTGGTCAAAACATGATTGAAGCAGAAATGTGATACCCTTGTGGGTTTATTGTCCTTAAGGAAAAAAAATCTTGAACCTAACTAAACTTTTCAATTTCAAATAAAATGAAAATTTAAAGTAAATATTGCAGGAAAATTGAGCAGCGCTCAGAATCTAGATTTAAAACACATGCCAAAAAACAGTAACCTGATACCGATAATGGCACACATGTAACGATGTACAAAGTTAAAAATACACTTAGGAATAACAATCTTAAAAAATTTACACAGCTTGTAAAACATGTGCTTGACTTTGCTTGAAAGTAACATACTATATAAACCATGCAAATACCACTAGTATAATAGTATTAATAGCTTAATTCACTATGCTTGGTTATTTTGTTCTATTAAAAAACAGCAACAACAGCAAAAACGCAGACATTTAGAATGGCCTGTTCCTGTTTTCTTACCATCAGGCTCTGTCAGAGTTGCCCAGTTAGAACTCTTCGGTTGCTCAGAAGCCCCAGTTGATTGCAGAAACTGGTCAAGGGTTAAAGTTTTCTTCCCTTCCTTCTTCTTCTTTTTGCCTGCAATGAAAACAAGAAGCACACCAGCTATGTTATATTTGGAAAAGAAAAAATTCTTTCACATTTAACTGATCGTATAATAGTTAAACCTAGGACTTTTGTTGTATATACCGTGCAAAAAGTTGTTGCAACTTAAAACCTAGCAGATGGGGCTAATTTGTGTTTCAATCACTTAAAAGACAAGATCAACATGTTCTAAAAATGAATTTTATAGATAAATACAATTAAAACCAGCATGTAAATTTAACAAAAGCATGATTTAATAAAATCAAATGTAAACTATAAATTACCTTTTGGGCCTGTGCCTGCCTTTGAGGCATCCTGGTATTCTGGTGAAAACAAAGGAAAAACAATTTTAAGTCTGTTCATCTACAGCTGGAAGAAAATGGTAAGTATTTCATAATTCTGCAAAATCTATTCTTCCATCATGGTTGATGCCTCTCCCTCTTGACTTAAAAATGAAAAAAAAATCATCCCTTGAAGTAATATTTAGATCTACTAATAAATTAGACCAATTTTAATCATTGCAATAAACTAGTGTGACAGAGAGGAAGATTTGGCACTAGATCTATTTACTTGTATTTAAAGTTACTCTTTATTATACCTCCCTTTGGTTTTGCCAGTAATATTTGTTTTAATTCAAAACAATGCATCTCATTGCACATGACCCTTATAATAATTTAATAAAGGCTTATTTGTTATTATGAAAAAAAATTCTTGGGAGTACCATAGACAGTAGCCTACTAATTATCCAGCCCTGTCCCTTACTATTTTTTATGATTCGAATGGCGGGCTAATAATATTCAACAAAAATAGCCTCTTTCGATTACTCACCCACAGTAACCGCCCGCCAACAAATCGCCCCCCCCCCCTGACGTCACAACATGGCGGACAGGTAAACAAGAGCCGACGCGATTCTTTAGGATTACCATGTGATTTTTAGAATGCAGCTGCCAAGGTAGTCGATATCGATATTTCTATCTACAGGGCAAAGTTTTTGGGACCGCAGTTGTTCAAGAGTAGCCTACATATTGTCCAATATGGGCCCCCCTTGAAGTGTAGGCTTAGCTAAGGTGGTACCCCTGTTAGAAAATCCTTCCATAACAGACTAGCTATACATAATTACAGCAGCATACAAACAGGATAGTCTTTTCGGCTTTTGTTTTGCCAATGACAGTTGATTCATTCCCATTTCCCTGGCTGTAAGTCCATGGACCCTCTTAATTAGGAAAAATACTGAATCTAGAATTGACAAAATTGGATCTATAATCTAAATTAGAGATTGTAGATCTAGATTCTAGATCTAGATTATCTACAGCCTCAAGCCAGTGTCAGCGTGCCCGTGTACATGAGTACTATGACATCTGTTCTGTTGTGACAACTGCTGTGGTTCTGGGTTTTTCCAGGAACAGATCTACCAATTACTGATGGATATTAACTTCAAATATATACAAATTACATTCAGCGCTAGTCTTCCAGCATCAGGATGACAAACTGGTAGTTTATAGGTGATTTAAAGTAAGAAATTTGTCGAATTGAATAAAAAATACAACAAAATACAAAGAGGACAATTCACATGCCGCCTCACCTCCGGTAGCCATCTTGCGAAAGGCAGATCCGCACAGAATTTATTTGACGTGGGCAGAGACCGAAAGTGGAGAAACATTAATTTTGATGGCTTCATGCTCCTTCTCCTCCCATTTATCTTTTCTTAGTTATTGCATTATCTTTTTAGGGTCGTTTAATTTAAATCATATATACCGAGACGATGTAATTTCACTAAATCATATCAAAAAGTCATTTTAATACATCACAAAAATATTGAATTATATAAGAGCCAGACGTCACCCTGCTAAATATAGTTTTCCTCAAAAAATATCTAACAAACCTGTATCCATAACTCCTTCGATATATGCCAACGAGATTAGTGAGATAATTATTGGGGTTTACTTTCATTTTGGTCTATCTCTGAGATAGACCATAATTAAGGCAATAGGCTTATTTGCAGTCCATACCCGAAGTTAGCGGCAAAAACAGTGTTCTGCGTTCGGCTTGCAACCCGCCAGATAAATGAAAAAAAAGAGTTTTAAAAAAAAACACACAACGTCCAAACACCAGTTGTTTGGGAAGATGGGGGAGTTCCGGCCTCTGAAGAATTGATGACGGTGGGCAGGCAAATCCACAAGGACCCTCCTCACGATCACTTGAGACCTCCTCCCCCCCCCCCTCCCCCAACACCGTCTTGGATTGTGTCCTGCTGGAATGTTCGAAACATGTGCGAAACATTTAAGTCCGTGCAGAACGCACAGGAGATGGAAAATACAATCTGCGCACACCTGGTAGCGGAGAAACCCATTAGACGCAGTCCGGACAGAAAAAAAAAACGCCTTGCCACCAGAGAGGTAATTCTTTACTATAAAGGAGACCATCAGACCCCCAGGGAAGGGGTGATTTTTCATGCTGAGCAGCCAGGCTCGGGGGACAATAAGACTAAGAGAGTGGCAACCACACGGAGAGCGCATGATTTTGGTGTCGTTTGCCACTAACAATAAGAGATCCAGCATGAACGTAGTACAAATGTCATTTATTATTATAGAGATCTATGTCCAGACTACCGGGTATCTGACATTTTCATCTAAAACTACGTTTTGTGTCACAAAAAGAAGAAGTTATGGTACATATTTCATAAAATTAAAGAATAAAAAAGACAACGAATTAGTTTTCCCTGCAACGAATTTGTTCGGTTTGAGAGTAAATTGATGCCGAGGGTCAATAAAAGAGAACAGGAGGAGAGGCAGTA
>BMAT01003810.1:12234-23021 GCA_019649035.1 Elysia marginata | reverse complement strand
TTGGGCCTCGTTCTAGAATCTAGCCTCGGTGTCAATGCGTGCGGCACAATCATAAAGTACCATGTCTAGTAGATTGGTCTATGCATTGGTTATATAGGGCTAGGCTAGATCTAGGCCTTTTTCCTTCGGTTCTTGTAAACTGCTTTTCTTATTGCGCGTATTATTTTGTCGCTGCTCTAAGCCTGTATAATTTACACTGCCGTAATATTTTGAAACCATGAGTCGTTATCAACATTTTATTGAAGTCTACCGATCAGTCGAGTGTTTTTTAATCGAAAATATAAATATTTAAAGGAAAAGGCTTATGAAAACAAAGTTTGTAAAGAATTCGATCATTGTGTTAGCAAGATCGAAATTACTAAGACGATTAACATCAGTGCTGCATTTGGCAGAGAAATGAAGCAAAAAGAAAATCGAAACTGTCAAGTCCAGGATTGATCATGGAGGCCCCCTAAACCGTTATATGCTTTTCATTTTGCCATGATGAACGTATCAAAACTGACTTGTGTTGTCTTGATTGTTTAGCAATCAATTGCAATGCCGGTTCCAGCAAATGCCGAAAAGTTGTCTCATCAATCCTAATGAAATTATTAAAATCTTACGGGTATGCCTTAATTTCTTCCGAAAGATTTACATGCGATAATGCGTATCTCTCAAAAACTAAAACCCATTTTTCCAACACTTCCTTTTTCTTGTCTATCAACCATTTACCGCTACACAATAACTTGATCAATCTGGAATTTCCGTTGACCTTGTAAGCTAAGCATGCGGCGGTTTTTGTCTTTTTGAGCGTGTAATCACGGGGCTGGTTGGACTCATGCAGATAAAATACGTGCAGCCACTTTGTAAAAATCACGTTTTCTTTTACATACGATTCGCTACCCGTGTATCGCGAAATGCTATCAAACACGTTTAAACGTATAATCGAGCCATTACAAGTGGGTGGACTGGGGAAAGTTAGGGTAAATTGCTTTCCAAGGCAATTGCAACATGGCATGGTCGGGAATCGAACCCGCGACCTCCAGATCTCGAGTTCAACGCGCTAACCACTCCGTCACGCTAACCCCTGTATGATACTCTTTATAACCGAAGAAGGCAGAATAATAAAGTCGAAACATTTCCACATATAAGTTTGGAATTGTATAGGTTGTAAGTATACTATGTTATTATCAATTATATATATCTGAACGGTTTAATCTGCATGCATCCTTTTGTGATGATCCTTATGTATTTTGGCGGTAGACTCCAAGTGTTGTGACTTCTAAATTAGTATTTAGATCTCTCTCTCTCTCTCTCTCTCTCTCTCTCTCTCTCTCTCTCTCTCTGTGTGTGTGTGTGTGTGTGTGTGTGTCTATCTCTCTCTCTTTCCCCATCTCTCTCTTCCAAGTACAGTTTCAAATTGTCATAAAAATTATTAATAAAAATTTCACGTGCAGCTTTGTAGGGCTTGGCGAGAAGCATCATTGAAGTATTATCTCTTTTAGTGTAAGAACAGACATCTAAACAGGAAAAATCTATGTCTATCCATGTGATATTTTTCAGAATTAAAATAGGAAGACTATTAATTTTAACGCGGTAAAAAACGTTTACATGTAACAACAATCTCGCTTCAAAATGGAAGACTGCAGGGATTTCTGTTCTGTTACTCTAAAGTCTTGACCTAGTTTGGTCTGGAAGTTTATACCTAGTCTCTTCTATATTGCCTTTTTTGTCTCTTCACAACATTGCTTGCTTTAATTCTGCTACTCTAGAAAATCACTGTTTTAAGTTGGCATTCTTGGAGAGGATGATGCCCAAACAAGACAATAAAAATCCCCACCGTCAAGAGAATCTCACCGGGGAGATTTGCGGCTCGCGCTACTGGTGATAAGAATAAATAAGAAGCGTGATGCGATATGTTTTAAGCTATGATTCTCTAAGTAACGAGGCGGCGGATGCCGATACTACTTTAATCGAAGGTTCGAATCAAACTGATGGCACACATTTTGGGCATTTCCACTTCATAGCCCACTTCTCTCCACTGCTGATTTCATACCTTTAAAATCTTTTAACCGTGGTACTGGTGGCCTTGAAAGATGGTTAATACATTACGTATCAGTTTATTTAGAGCAAAGTACGAGGCCAAAGTTGTCACAGGCTAGGAAGACGCTGCCCATTGTCCCTTGCACCGCTTACATAGTTCTGCCCTGGACAATCAAAGTGCAGTATCGGCAGTAGATACCATAATGAGAGATACTGCACTTTTATTGTCCCCGGCAGTATTATTGTGCCTAGTCCGTCGACAAAATTATGCGAGATAACAGAAAAGAAAAAAAAAGTTGCATCTATGTTTTGACGCTGAGAAGATCTTTTACAGCACAACCATCAATATGTTGCGGTTTAAGAGGAAAATTATTGTAACTGCAACTTTAGACCTGTAGCCTGAAGAATGGTTGAAACTGTTTATTTTGAGATTGAAACGTAGTTTAAAATGATGAATAGCATTCTTATGAAACATTTCTTTAAGTCAAGGAAAGCTGAAAGTTACATTCTGATTTTACAAGAAGTGCTAAAATGTTGAAGTTGATTATTCTCTATAAACAAAATTTGCCGTTAAAGATATTACCGCTAAACCCGCGATTTTCGCTCTATCTAATTATAACGAAGTGAATGTGATTTTTATTTCGGGGGGGAAAAGCATTACGCGCTGTCTTGCACCATTAATGACTGGCGGTGAAGTCTTCAAGCAGGGAGGACAAAAATAGGCTCGTTGAGAGACCAAAGACGCCGTCTGAACTTCGCATCTCTTCAAAGGTCTGTTTGGAATTATATCCCGCCTCATGTTCGGCAAAATTACCTCTAAATTATTAGATAAGCTTTTTTTTTGTTCTCAAAACAACAGTAAAAGATAAAATTAGCTAGATACCAAGTGAAGTGCATAGAATTTCAAGATCTAATTCCAGTCTAAGTTCCTAAACATGAGTTTTGATCTAGATCTTGGTCTAGACGAAATGTTTATTCAGATGAATCTAAAATGTAGATCTACATCTAAAAAATTAACCATTGATAAACCATCCCTTTTCTCTCTCTTTATTTCTCTCCCTCTCTCAGTACCGGTACCTAAAATCTATCTATATATTTTGTTGCCTTATTTACACTGCAGGGAGCATTTAAGCCGTTAACAATGTTTCTCTATTGCGTCTTGTTACGCTTTTCTTTCTCTAGCTGTGAGCATGAAGCTCTATCTTCTCTGCATCTAACTGGATTGCCTTCTTCCTAGTACATTTGGTCTTCACCTTATCGCTATTGCTAATAGATCTATTTTTCATTGTTGTTCTTTCTTCACACAATCTCTCGAAATAAAATAGATCAATAAAAAAGGCTTTGATATTTGGAACTAAATCTTCTTATATTGGGGATTTTTCATGGCATGAAACTTCAAAATAAATTGGTCGTGAGATGTTCGGTCTTCGTAAGACGCATCCCATCCGCCGCCACCTTCTTTGTTCGATTGCGGTCTTTACCCTTCTTATGAATATATAATTATGCTATGTCCTCTAATCTAGCTCCTGGCTTGCAAAGCTATGCATTGTGAGCCGCATATTTCACCGCAGGCACTTGTTTATTCAAGAAGAGAGCTTGTTTATCGCGGAACGAATTTAAATTATTATTCTTCACGCCTCTGCATCACACAAGAGATTGGACATTGTATTCTATTGAAAGATTTCTTGATGATAAATGTAATTGGTCCTTTTAGTCCAAAATTTAGAACAAGACAAAGAGTTTGGAGAAAGCCAAAAGTGTAGACTTTAATTTACACGCTCAGCTCAAAATAAATTCAGGTCTTTACAGTTTTAAACGTGAATAATATCACAACTATTATGATTTGTCGTTTAATTTGGTTTGTTTTTTGTTTTTGTCCTTTAAAATAAGTCTGCTTTTCTCGATTTTACAAGCTATTACCAATGGTAAAGCAAATATCCTTAACGTCATCGTCTACATCTATACCACTATCAACACGATCATCATTGAGCCCCATACTTATATAGTGTCAAACTTCTGCAGTGTATGCTGTTACTATTTTATTCATTATGTCACTGCAATATCATGTTATGTGTTTGTATCTGCATGTATGTGTTTGCTATTTTATTAATTAGTCTGCTTGCATCTTGGAACCATAACAATGTGCTATACTGGAAAAATTTTTCTTATAATCTTATCATAATTATCAACATCGTCATCACCAACCTCATCATCACCTTCATCATCATCATCATCATCATCATCATCATCATCACCACCACCAATACGACCACCACAACCACCATCATCATCATCACCACCAGCAGCAGCAGCACCAGCATTTTTCTCAACATTATCAGTCTTAGCATCGCTTCTATTGTCCACACAGGAGCTGCAGTGTTTGCGATGGCGACTTTTGACGAGCTGCGCAAGCGCACTAAGCAGATGTCAGAGAAAGTGGCCAAATTGACAGGTCCCTAGCGCTAAGTTTCCAATTAACTTGATTTAGACATTACACGTTTTTGGTAATTCAATAAACATGATCTTCCTAAAACGATAGGTATACCCGTGATTATGCGCCTATCCATTCTGCCTCTGTTTCTCTCTGTCAGTCTGTCTGTCTGCCTCTCTCTTTCTCTCCCTCTCTATCAATCTTTCTATCTATTTATCAATCTATCTATCGATATAACTGTCTATCTATCTCTTTATCTCTCGATGTATTTGTTACTCCCTTCAACCACGTTTAACCCTTAAACCTGTAACTCTTTTGGTCTCCTTTATTTCCCACGCTCTCTCTACTTCTCTTTCACTCCTGTCTCTCCCTACCTCTCTCTTTCTGTATCTCTTTATTTCTATCTTACGCTTTGACTTCCTCCACGCCTTATATTTAAAACTCTTTTACTCTTCTTTCTTTCCATGCGCTCTCTTCTCTTATCTTCTCTTTCCCTATCTCTCTATTTCTATATATCTACGTATCAGTCTGTCTCTTTGACCTGTTTTGACTCTCATCTGTAACTCTATACCCCTCTTTCTTTCCCATCTATGCTATCTCTCTCTTTCTCTATCCTCAGGGGTTGAGGAGAGTATCGCACTGAACGTTATTATGTACGCCAAGAACTTGACCTCGCCCAGCAACCCTGACGTCATCGACAAGCTTGTGTTCATTGCGCAGCTGTGTACCCGCTTCGGCATGTCTTCGCTGTTTTTCATAGACATTATCTTTGCATGTAGGTAGTAAGGCGAGGGAATCTGTTCAGGCGTTGCCATCAATTACCACGTTATGTCTGTCTCTGTTTCTGTCTCTGCCTCTGTCTCTGCCTGTGTGTATGTCTGTCTTTCTGTCTGTCTGTCTGTCTGTCTGTCTGTCTCTCTCTACTTGTTGTGTGCCCAACCTAGTCGAGTGATAGAGTGGACAAAAGTTGCTTCCCTTTATTTTATGAACTCACGTAACTGTGCATTTAAATCAATACAGCTTTGGATTGATCAATTTGCATCTCATTATAATTGTCTCCTCTTAAATTTTCTTGTCTTCAGCGTCCGCTACAAAAATCCCAACCTTCTGTTTATCTTTTTTTTTTTTTCTTCAACAATTTC
Organism: Elysia marginata; assembly: GCA_019649035.1. Classification (NCBI taxonomy): domain Eukaryota; kingdom Metazoa; phylum Mollusca; class Gastropoda; family Plakobranchidae; genus Elysia; species Elysia marginata. The sequence continues at coordinate 17,426 of BMAT01003810.1, read as the reverse complement.
TCATCCTCCTAATGTAATTTTTATACATCATTATTCCCTGTTTCCTTCTCTTTGTCTTAATTATTCCGAAACAAATCTGGACCTTCCAAATGGAAGAAAACATTACATGCAGAGTTTAAAACAAAATAAAAAAAAACCTCGCAAAAACTTTTAAAGGAAGAACTCTCTTACAAGAGGAATTCCTCAAGAGCAAAAAAAAAACTGCGTGATACGAAATGTTAGCGCCTGTTTTGATATTTAATCAAATCAAAGCGGCACATATAACAATATACATTATGTTCTTCTTTTCGTCAATTCAGATCCCTGTAGTTCTCTACTGGGATACTTAAACTTAACGACGTTTACAAATGCTTCGAAGAAAAGAATTCTATTCACTTTTTTATAGCAATTCCCCTAGTGAACCGTGAAGATGATCGCTATCTTTAAGCATAGTTAAAAAATATCATAAACCCATATGATTTTAAACCTCGAAGTGCGAAAAGGTCGATCAAACCCGACCCAATATACGGGAATTCTATTGTTTAGAAATAACACATAAGGACTTTATGACGCAAAAATTGATATTTGACTCTTCTATGGTTAATTTTTAAAGTAAAGGAACCGTCTTAACTATCCTATTCTATTCTTTCCTTGCGATCTGTTGGAGCGCTCAGTTGAAGTCACCACCTTTTTCCATTGTACTCTGTCTTTCAATAGGGATTGCAAGCCAAGTGAGTTTTCTCTCTCCGTGTCCCCTAGTAAGATGTCCACAAAAGTAGTTTTCTGCGGTCCCCTCTTTCTAGTTCCATCAAGGGCGCTCCTTGAGCACAAGCTTGTTTGCTATTTCCTCAGGATGTCCTTATGCAATGTCCAGATAGTTTCAATCTTCGCTGTTGTATTTTGCTTTTCACTTGAGACTTAATTTAAGAGTAAAATAACATCTTCTATGTTCATCACAGCGATGAAAGGGAAAAGCTGCTCGCATCTAAAGCTCGAAGAGTACGTGCGAATGATCTGTGTGTTTTTGTCCTCCGACATTTCGGTCAAGATCGAGTATGTCTTCAACTGCTACGACATTCACCAGGACGGACGACTGGACCAAAGGGAGGCTCACGCCTTGCTCATGGTAGGTATACATTAATAATTATGAAAAATGACGACCTTCACCTTCAGGTAAAACACACAAAAAAATGATACGCGATAACCTAGAGCCAGATCCAGATTTAGGCTCAGGGTTCTATAGCGTTGCCATTAAATACTCCCTTTTTCCGTTTTAGCAAATTATACTCCTGGATTAAACTTCATCGGGACATTCATTTTAGTACAAAAATGATTTGTAGAAAAAAAAATAAAGCCGATTTAAACTAATTTAACAGACGAAGTTGGAAAGTGGGCGAAAATGTAAGTTTAATGTGTCTTCTTCCGCCTTCCGGTCTCTTTACGGTGTGTTTTGTGGGGAGTTAGAGTTGATCTTTAATTTGTAACCAATTACCATAGCTGCTGCACATTACTTGTAATAGTGTGGCACAGTGATCTAGTGGTAGGCACTCAACTCTTGGATCGAGATGTACGGGGTTCGAGGCTTGGCTTGGCAGGTAGGCGTTTAGTCCACGGGTAAATATATTTTCCCCTACATCATCGCCCGAGTGGAACGATAAATAGTGCTCGGCTAAATTGTAGGTACCGGGTATTGAAGATATTCTCTTTACACTAGTGTGACATGTTTTGACTGTTGCTTCTCTGTGAGGTAAATTATTTGGTTGATCATGAACTATCAGAGAACACGTTGAAATGAAAGCGATTAGAACATGTAATGGAAGAGGCATTCTACGAAAAAGGCCATTTCCTTTAATTTTAACTTTTAGTATAAACCCCGTGGACACACATTTTCATTGTTACTGCATCTTCATATTCGCAGTATTTTCTTCTATCCTAACCACGTTTATGCCTTCGATATAAAGCAATTCTACCTCAATACCCATTTCACTCATTATTATTTTTCTCCACCCCGCCTCTTCTTCCACCATAGTTATCCTTTCTCTATCTTTCTCTCTCCCTCCCTCTATCTCTGTCTGTCTGTCTCTGTCTATGTCTCTCTCTTTCTTTATCTATATCCATCTATCTACCTCTAAATACTAATGTAGAAGTCCCAACACTTGGAGCATACCAACAAAGTATAATTTAGAGATCTACAAGGATGCATGTAAATCTGTATGTTAACAAATCAGATGATAAAAAGCTAAACTTACAACCAATCTATCATTGTGTGAACAAACAAAAAAAACTTACAAAAATAACAATGTGATTCTACATTTAATGCATCAAAACGTTTCGACTTTACTATTTTAGGCTCTTCAGTTACAAAACATTATACAATTGAGATTTAATAAAGACGAAACGTTTTTATGTATCGATTCTATAATTGTATTGGTATTTGTCTTTTGCTCACAGGTTACAAGTCTGCTTTTTATTACCTTTTCTGTTTCTATGTCTCTTTATCTGTCTGTCTGTCTCTGTCTGTCTCTGTCTCTTTCTATCTCCATCTTTCTGTTTCTCTATTTCACTGTCTTTAACTCTTATACCTGTAACTCTGTTAGCCTTCTTTCTTTCCTATGCCGTCTCTCTCTGTCTCTCTTTCTCTTTGTCTCTGTCTCTGTCTGTTTCTATCCCAGTTTCTGTCGGCGTAAAAGTAAAACATTTACACAAAAATTATCCTCATCTAATATTTCCTCCTATACAAGCCTCGTTGCGCTGACTCTTTCCCTCGGGTCTTTATTTTCTAAACAGTCAAGCATAATAATGAGTTCCGATGACCAAGATAACGACGACCAAGTGAAAGACCTCATCGACATTGTCATGGCAATGACAGACATAAATAGCGACGGAGTAATCACCCTCGAAGAGTTTGCGTAAGTCATTGCGCAAACTTGTTGTAGTATATACTGCTCGAATCAAGTTACCACCAAATAGGCAAATCTTCGGCCTTCACATTTTCGTAAAATTGAGGAAAACTACGCGCAGAGCCCAAGATCATAAAGTTAAAGAAGAAGAAAAAGAAACACAACGCGTAAAAACTAGGCTAGATCTATAACTTTCCTAGGCTCTAAATTATGTAGATTGAGTTCCTCACTACCCATTGTAATCATGTAAACTATCATTGCATTTAGCTGTTAGTGTTGTCATTTTTGTGGCTGAAGTGTGATTTGACCTATGTATCATTACATTTTAATGTTGGCATGTTTGTTACGTATAAATGTAATCATATCCGTAGAACGCAATGGGCAAACTTATCAATTATATTGTTAGTATAATTCTTATTCTTCTTCTTCTTCTTCTTCTTCTTCTTCTTCTTCTTCTTCTTCTTCTTCTTCTTCTTCTTCTTCTTCTTCTTCTTATTATTATTATTATTATTATTATTATTATTATTATTATTATTACTCTCAAGGTACTTAACGGAAAACGTAGAAGTTCAATACCATTTTCTAAAATTCTATGTAGAGTATTAGCACCACCTTGAAAGACAAATCTTTGTTAAAAAACAACAACAACAACAACAACAAAATATGGATGGCAGAACTAATTCAAGTTATTTCAGGTCGTCCCTACTACTCGAAGGGTTGGTGATTCCGCAAATAAGTTGCTAGGTCATGGTAATACATAATAAAAGATGTCAATTGTTGTTTTTTTTTCATTTACAGTGGGTTTGTCCAAGGCAACATTCTTTGTATTGAATTGCTTGGTTCTGTTCTGCCTCAGCAGAGCTATGTTGACAAGTGAGTCGACTTACTCAGAGTTACAGCTTCAAAGTTGAAACATTTAGAGTTAAAGAGACCTTTCCTCTCTGTATTTCTTTCTCTCTCATTTCTGTCTCCGACACACACACAAAGTCATAATCTTTGTCTCTCTCTCTTTATTTCCCTCTCTCTCTCTCTCTCTCCCTCTCACACTTAGATACTCTCTCTCTTTTTCTCTTTCTCTCATCTCTCTATCTCTTTCACACACATGTCCTCTCTCTCTCTCTCTCTTTCTCTCTCTCATCATCTGTGTTTTTTTTTAAGAATTGAACACAGCATAAGTTATGAAGAATTTATGTTCGTAAGTTGTAAAAAGTGTTGTTACTATTGCTCCCTAACTTGTGAAATTTTTAATTAAATAGGCAGTGTTTTAAAAGAAGGTGATCGCAAACAATTTCTAATTTTGACTTTTCTCCCACTCAGTCTTGGCCAACGTTATTGTCAACTTCATCTGTTCCTTATACGTATGATATTCTAAGATTTTCACGTGCTAGAAGATGGATTGAAACTTGATTTCAATTAGGAATGAGATTTTAACTACAATAGCGAAACTTTTCTGAAAATAATTCCAGTGGGATTTAATCATTAATGCCCACAGAATGCAGATTCATGTGCTGACGTCTGTTTTTAAAAAATATTTTTGAGACAATACTCCATAAAATAAATAAGATTATCAACTACTTCTTAAACAAAAATGTTTTAAAATGTACACAAAAGATTTATAATGAAGATACACTTTTTATTGTGTTCAACTTTTGTTTTCTAGCTTCGAATGTTTATTTGTCATAAATGTAAAGAATGTTTCGAAATAAAAAGAAAACTTAAATCTAGGTCAAGTTATACCTTCTAGCAAACCAGTCAAAATGAGTCTTTAGTCGAACTGTAATGGGGTGATTATGACCACCCGGGGTGACTTTGGGCCATATTCTAAAAAATGTTTTAATTAATTTTATTATTTTTTTGTGCTTTTAAAGAGGAAAAAATATTTTTGTGCCACAGATGTACTCATGCATTTGAAGGCTTGAAATAAAAATAATAACAGATCCGCAAAAAGCATTTTGTGCTGAACTACACCATAACAAAGATGTCCACCACCACATGTTGATATTTGCTGTGTGAGAGACCTTGATATAAATCTGTAAGTATTGACCTATTAGTGACAATAGGAACTTTCAAAACATATTAAGAAGGTTTAAGATTACTTCTAGAACCTATTTAAAGACATTTTTATTGCTTTAATATGCTTTTAATGTTAACAAGGGGGTGGCCATAGTCACCCGTATGGTATTCATAGACCTAGGTGGGGTGACAATGGCCACCCATGTCTTTACCATACATTTGATTAAAAATGTCACTGAGATGTCAATAGAAGTCTCTTGCCTATTTAAACTAATGTTATAAATTTAAGACATTACTTTA
>BMAT01003803.1:75208-86681 GCA_019649035.1 Elysia marginata | reverse complement strand
GTCAAAAAAGAGGAAGAAATAATCAATGTATAAGTGCAAACACAGTAAAAAGGCGTTTATCTACCTCTGGCCACCGTGCTCGTCGCCCATACATCGGCCCCATCCTGACCCAGCGTCACCGACACCAACGTACGCTATGGGCCCAGGAACATGCCGCGTGGGATCGCATCTAATGGCGAAGTATCGTATTCTGTGACGAATCTCGATTCTGCATTGACCATGCTGATGGCCGTGTACGTGTAAGGAGAAGAAGCGGTGAAAGATACCAAGCCGATCGCGCTAGGGAACACGACAGGTGGGGTGGAGCATCTGTGATGGTGTGCTGCTGTACTGGAAGCCCAAGGGGGACACACACATTATTAGCCGGACCCTGTCTTGATTTGTAATTAAATTCTAAAGACATCTACTGTACAGATATGTAAAAATCTGGTCAAAATTGCTGTATATTTTGCATTGTGGAATTTTAAAAATGATATACTGTTTTCATAAAATCTACTTTATCGAGGATCTGTTGTTTTAATCTAATTTCCTCGTCCTCAAAGGCCACCGGTGAAAGTGGCGTCATTTTAAGTTGAAAAAGCAATAAATAACCTTTAAAATGATGTATCACATGTGTCATTTGATCCCTTGCAGTTTTCAGTAATATATATTGAAGATTCGATGTTGCGTTTCTTTTGGCGGTCAGTATATATATGACTGCACAATGTGTTATAAATATAATTATTATTATTAATAATAATTGTTGTTGCTAGAAGAAGCATATAATCCACATACATAATTAAAGTTTTAAAGCTAGATTACTTAGTGCAGCAAAAGAAAAAAAAATAGAGGAAGGGTTGTGATGTTTGATATCGAATTCAAATTAGTTCAAGTTGGATGGTTTTAATTCTTTTAGAAGTAGAGCTATATTTAGAGAGAAAAAAAGATTTTGTTCGAAGCACCAATCGTAAACTTTTCGCATATTCACTTAGAGGAAAAGGCAAAATGTTATCGGATGAGTATTTTACAAAAACTCTTGGTGGAAATTTATTTTCGTATTTCCGCGGTTACTAATATCCCTTATCGTGTTGAACTAAGAATTTTCTAAGATTTAAACGAAACTTTAGATGTACCATTTCCAGAAAAATGACTCGCTTCGTCAGATTTCATTCCATATAATTATATCTTTATGATGATTGTGTTCAACTTCCATCACACAGTGACAGTCGCAGGCGATACATTAGTTTAAATGTGATCATAATCGAACTGATGTTATTAGAGGAGAAGGATCCACAGAATAAAGAAAAATGGTTTTATGAAAGGATGAACAACTAGCACCGGATCTTATTCCGATTTCTTTGAACTTTAATTGTCAGTTCGTATTATTTTTCATTGCGAAACATTGTAATATTATAAAACTAAAAGGGTATCTTTTTAATTCTTGCCACCGTCAAGGCTATTCCTGATTAACCTAGAATCGAGCTGATGAACTTTTTCAACACAAACAATTATGATATATAATTCCTCATACAAGTTTAGTTGTAAATGTGATCTCCGTGATCTTTGCCCATTCAGAGCTATTCTTTCATTTGGCTGGCTTGGCATTTTTATCTCGGATGAAACAAAAATGGTTGCTGTGTGTTAAGTGTGTTGAATTGAATGCTAGTTTTGCACTAAGGGTTTTGACGTCCTTGGAAAAACAATCGTAGAGCTTAAGACTTTCTTAATAGTGATTATGATTTCATCATTAAATTTTATGAATGAAATTTATCACGTTATGTAGGCTTACCTCATCTTTTGCTACTACCACTACTACTATTACCACTGCTTACTACTACTAATATTACTACTAGTGCTACAAATACTACTCGTGCTTCAAATACTACTACTACTAGTAACTACTAATACGATAGTACTACTACTTCTACTACTATTATTAGTATTACTACTAGTAATACTATTGCTGCTGCTGCTACTTCTACAATTTTGCTACTGCTGCTGCTGTTTTGCTGCTGCTACTGCTACCGTTGTTGTTGTTACTACAGTTGCTACTACTATTACTTCTATTACTACTATTACTACTACTACTGCTTCTGCTTCTACTACTACTACTACTACTACTACTACTACTATTGCTGCTGCTGCTTCTACTACTACCACCACTACTACTACTACTACTACTACTACTACTACTACTACTATTACTACTACTACTATTGCTGCTGCTGCTTCTACTTCTATTACTATTTTAGACCACTTAAAACTGCATGCAAGATCTCATAACGAGCAGAGATGAAACGCCCCATTGACTAAAACAATTATCATTTACCTAATTAGAAAAAAAAACAGAATGTTACAACACAAGGCGAAGTTTGTCTGTCCACAAATCACGCTAGCATTAAGTCTAAGCAGGCAAAGTATCCAGAGAGATAAAGCCATTCATCGCTGACTGATTGTTTCTTCATCAGGGTCACAACTGGCTTTTGATCTAGGTTTTCTTGCAGATCGATACCGATGCAGATGTAGATGTTGAGTGAGTTGGACACAGTCATGAAATTTTATCTTAGGCGTGAGTTATACTGGGACAGACCCTTTTCCGGCAAGAGGAATAGCAAAAAATTATGATACAGTGACAAAGGACAGTTTACCTAGACGGTACCGCAGTTGTTGTTTTTTTTTACTCCATCTTATTTTGATTTGTTTAGCTCCAACGAAAAGTCAGTACTATTCTATAGGTTTGAAACTGGAACTCTTCAAAAGAGATATATAAATATAAATGCTTGAGACCTTAATTAAAATTGTCGAAAAATACACATCAGGGTGAATTCGCTAGACATTATCACGAAAGTTAGACATTTGGAGGAGAATCAAACAAATACCATTGACAGATAACTTCGGTAAAAGGAGATGGAAATGGATTTGACGCACGAAAACACAACAATAGCATAGTCAAAAGAGCACTAGATTGGATCACGACGGAAAAGAGGAGGAGAGACAAGATATATTGGACATGGAAAAGAAGGCAGGATACGGATTAGGCACGACTTGGAAAGTCGAGAAATTAAGTTAAGAAGCTGGCCCAGAATAGAGATTGGCGGAGGATGTTAGGGTGTGGTCTATATTCTGATCCATAGGGAATAAGGCAACGGTGTTATTTTCATCGGTTTAACTTGACGGAGACGGACCGGTCCGAGTATAACATCACTTTAAGATACATACAAGGAAATAGCCCAAGCCGCTACATGGTGGTGTCCCAGAACGGGGTGGCACATCGCAGCGAATGAGACATCCCAGAGAAAATGCATATTTAATGTGGCAAGCGGGTTACACAAGCCTGCGGGAGTCAAGAGCAAATCGAGGAAATCAAGACAATTGCTCGTGATAGATGGGACATTTAGAATAGATTGAGGATTGTTGCTAGCAGGGCATCCATTTTTTAGCCAAAATATCCATAGAGCAGAATGATGCTATGTGAGTTGTTACTCTTCCAATAAACTTCAAGAATAAGTAATGTTGCTTTGAAATATATCGCCGTTCTATTCAAAGTTTACCATAACATTCACACCAATTTGATTTAAATCAGAGTAAGAAGAAAACATCCCTTGAGCTCTTTGATCAGTCCCAGGTTGCCAAATGTTTCGCATTTTTTTAAAAATTCTCCTAATTTCTAAAAAGTCAATCGAGAAAAGTTCCTTGACGAGAGATGCAAAAAATCGGGAAAAAATTATTTGTCTCGTAAATTAGCTAAATAAGCCGCATGCCCTAATTTTACATCAGGTCAGGCTTTCATATTCAGGGCAACAATATTTTTCTGAGTTCCCGTACATAGTATTATCGTAAATTTGTGAAACCTTAATACACATTATTTTGACTAGTATGTTTATGTTTGATAACATTATGTTTATGGTATTTTAACAATGAGACTCACCATTTCTATCTACGCTTATTTCTTAGTGACCTTATCTTTCTTCAAATATTAAAAACAGACTTCTAACTCAACTTAGTACAGTCATCTTTAAAAAGTCTCAGTGTGATAATCGTTTCGACCTACTTTTCTAAACCTTATCTAGATCCAGATTAATATCTTCTTAAGATTACTGCTAGACTCTCAATTAATGTAAGAAAAAATTAAACCAGAGTCGCAGTAGCGTTGTATGGTTTCTTAAGTTCAAATTTATAGGGTATTATATTCCAGCTCAAAGAGTACAAACAAAATAACTAAGCTCTATTGCTAATAACTCGCGTTTTTTGTTGTTGTTTGTACTCTCAGAGCTGGAATGAACAGTTTAAAAATTTCAAACTTCTCGTAAATTTACGCAGCACTGTTAGTTTTCACTTTTATTAATTCAATCTTCTCCCAGTTTAGCTGTCTACACCTAGTTATCGTTCTATTTGATAAGTTTAAACCATTTCAGATCTAGATTGACATAGAAAGCATTGATAAAATTGGAAAATTGGCGAATTCATAATAGAGTTATTTCCTCGATCGTTCTTGAGGAAAAGGTTATTCACCTTAAGTTTTATAACAGCACTGTTTGTTTTGCATCAGATCGTTAAAAAATATGTTGAGAATAATTTAGTTAACTAATCGTTAGACTAGGCTAGCGTAATTCAATAAAGTTAGCTGAAAATTAGGCAAAATTGAAAAGAAATTTCTTCTTGTTGTTTGATGTGGATTGGATTTTTGTTCATTTTTCTTAATCGAAAATCGGAAAATACGTAATAAATAAGACTGTGCTTTCAATTTGTACGGATTTAACAATTGATGGGCTGCAAGTAGACAGGATTAACAGTTGTTTTTCCTCTTTTCCTCACTAAGAATTGATATCAACCAAAGTTCCATCATTAGTTTCACGCAAAAATTATGATATGGACTAGAGTCGACTTATAACCGTCCAAGCTTATTAATTTTATATCAAATACTAATATAATTTTAACACTTTGGAGTGTCGAAACTGCTTTATTTAGTGCGTTTGTTTTGGGAGATAGAAGTATTTCTAGATTTTATACCTTATATTGTTTAAACATGTACCTAGCACGTATATTTCTTGGAAATTTAGTTACTATATTTTTTGTGACCTGATGATGTTGTAATAATCACCAACGTTGAAAAAAAAATTCAATATCTTCACATTTCTCGACATAAAAGATTTTCCATAGCTACTACTACAACTACTACTTTGGAGTTTGGGCTGAAAATAGAAACAAGACTTTAAAAAGGGGTTATTGACTTACCATGTTCCTAAAAAATCCTTAGCCGCCTCTGGTTTTAATGCATATGAAATAGAGTCCGAGGAGGGGGGTTTGAGAAAGAGCTTTTTGTGGTCGGTGGCTTGTCTCGCTGATGCTTTCTGAGAAAAGAAACAACAACAAAATTAAAAGCTGTTGTATTCATTAGAAAGGCAAAGCAGAAAAAAGTCTTCTCTCTCTTTCTCTCCTTCCCTCTTTCTGTCTCTCTCTCCCCCCCTCTCTCTCTATCTCTCTCTCTCTCTCTCTCTCTCTCTCTCTCTCTCTCTTCTTTCTTTCCTTAATTGTCTTACAATTTTGCGCCTTAACTTCTAGGAAAGACTTTTATGCAAATAACAAAAGACATCAATATTATCACATCATTATTGTTAATGTGATTATTATAACTACTATAAGTATTACTTTTTTCATTGTTTCATTATTATAACTATCATCCTTATCTCTATATCTCTAGCGCTCTTTCTTCTCTCTCAGTTAATAGTTCTTTATATATATATATATATAGCTCTCATTAGAGTATATTCCAGTGTAAGCTCTTTTTGAGCGGTGGATTTAGAAGAGATCTGTGTAAAGCTAACGATTTAGCTTGTGATGTGCGCAGTTAAGCACTGTCTTGTTTCTATAATTTGCCGTGAGGTGCAAACTTAGCTCTGGTGAGATAATAAGTATTTATCTACAAAGTGATTACACATATCGGATAAGTTCTGTAGTTCATTCAGTTCTAATCCTAAGGCCATGTTTAACCGTGTACGAATTATTTTGATAAAGTTGTAAAATACTATTATTGCGAGTTTATATGTAAAGAACACGAACGTCGTGTGTATCACTCTTATCAATGTTCTTTTGGTAACTTTTGAAACCGTATGATTTACTTGTAACTATAAGTTTTCTCTTAATGAATATTATTTGCAGAAAGAGCGGTTGATATTGGGTTCGAAGCCCATTGTGTTTGATGGCAGGACCTTCATTGTGAAGGATCCGTCACACCGAGTTTCAGAAACGAATAATTAAAGCTCGAGAGCGAGCGAAGAGAAGATCAAGTGAACGATTCCAGTGACGATAACGATTTCCAGAAACATTTTAAGTTTTATGTATACCGAGTTTCCAGTGACAGCAAAGAAAGGGAATCTAACAGCCTTGAATGACATTGTATTACTACCTGCTTACTTTAAGTGTTGACAGTACCGGTCAAGGATTTACCAGTAACATTAAACAGTTAAAGCCACAGTTTCCAGTGACAAATTATTAGCAGCTTACTAATCAGTGGCAGTGAGCTGATGTTCGACATATTACAGATTTTGAGGGTGAAGTCATCTTAGAGAGACGGTTGACATTATAGTAGCACGGATATCATAATTATCAACGGTGTTGAGACGAGAGGTTGAAGCAGGCCGCAGCATCTTGGTGCGAGACAACTCTATACGTACGGCCTGTCGTCCCAGACACTAACAGCTCTTAATAGTAAGTTTGGTGTAAATTGCAGATTTGCCAGGTGTAAGGTAAGGGCCCTACCAAACTAGAAAATTATTTGAAGTATTGATTTGTATCTAATACATACCTCTTTTCCCAGAGATATTGCATGCTTTAAATCATTTCATAAGTATCGCTTTAATCGCAATAATCACACTCTATATTATTCTCAGGTTACTTCATTCATCATCTCACATATGTTATGACTTTTGTTATTTGTGAAGTTACAACGCAATCATACATAGTCATCCTCTTTCTCGCACCCTATTCTCAATTACACGTTAACTAAACAAACGCTTTATTTTATTCATGTCTCCCATTCCCACGTGTCCCAATAAAATTAATACATGTTGTACTTTTGAAACTTAACACTTGCTAGTTGAGTTTGCTCCATTGTGTTGCTGTTTTGCTTGACTGAAATGACTGAAAAATAACATGCCAAAGGGTTGTGCTTGTTATATATCATCCTAAGGAGGCCTGGCGGAGGCACACTTTGACAGTCTTATTATACTTCATAAAGCTCACAAATGTCTTTCGACTAGAAAACATGACCGTCTTGATATCAAAGTGATCTCGACCTTTAAAATACCAAGCAAAGTGTAAACATAGGAGAAGGGGGGTAAAAATGTGGCATTTGGGGGGGGGGATACTGGAAGAAGAATTGTTGACAATAAATATGTGCGCTCAAAGACTATAATACAACTGAAGAAGCTGAGACGCAGAATTCCAACCAGATCATCATGAACAGATATTATCAAACCATTGAATAAGTGCGTTTCATTTCACATCTATATAGATGGTCATTTATACCCTAAATCACAACCCCCTACTCGCTGTAGACACTCCGAGAGGAAGCAGAAATGTCTGTCCAGACAGCGCTAATCTTTCGGCTGATGGCGCTTTAATGACTACAATTTCACCGACATTGAGACGATAAGATGCATCTCATTTAGACAAACAAGTACGTGGGTGAGCTAATCTGAGGGGAAAGCCACATAAAACCAAGACGATTTTGTCATGTGTGTGTGTGTGTTTTTTTTCTTTTAAATTTATGTTAACAATGTTTTCTTGAGGAGAATCTAGAGGCGTCTAACGTTAGAGCTTACGTGGCGCGGGAAGGGAGGGGGGATGAAGTTTGTGAAAATTGCTCGTAATGGCTGTATTTTTGCCAAAGTGCTGCAGAGCAGAGGGCATTAAACATCGTGATTTTTGCGTCTGTGGAAAGACGCAAGGAAAAGTCATATCGTTATATAACTTTTTTTAGGTAGTTGTCATATGTCATTTTTTTAAACGTATATAGGTATCAACTTACGTTACAAAGCATGTAATGTAAGCCAATCAGCTATGGAAGCATTAGTTCAACAAAAATCAGAATAAAATAGGAAGTAAACAAAAAGAAAACAACAAATAAGTCCTTTTCTTGAGCAAAAAGGGTAGAATCTAAGGAAAATACGAATAAACAATGAACAGTCAGAGTTTACATAACACTCATCTCTGAAACATGTGTATTAAGACAAAATTAGGTAACATTTGTTTTAACGGTGGATAAAACAAGCGTATAATTTTTTAGTTATTTTCATATTGCATCTTTTTCTGTCTTTTATCTTTTATTCTCTATTATAACATAAGATATCGTACTTTAATTTCCCTCTCTGTCTGTCGGTCTATCTCTCTCTCTCTCTCTCTCTCTCTCTCTCTCTCTCTCTCTCTCTCTCTCTGTGTGTGTGTGTGTGTGTCTCTCTCTTCCTCTCTCACTCTCTCTCTACTTCTTCTTCCACTTTTTCTTCTACTTCTTTTACTTCTTTCTTCAGTCCTTCTTCTTTTCTTCTCTCTCTCCCTCTCTCTCTCTCTCTCTCTCTCTCTCTCTCTGTCTCTGTCTCTCTCTTTGTTTCTTTCCAGTTTCTCGCTGTGTTCTCATTTTCTGTATTCTCTCACTCTCTGCTATCTGAAGGCCCCTGGGTTTTGCCGCTCAACACCCCTACAAATCTCTCTAGATACAGATCTTGTGAGATCCTAAATACTTTTTAAAGTAATCAGTCTAGAATCAACGGCAGAGAGCCATTGACGCCAAACTTAAGCTACCGGAAATTGTAAAACAATATTATGTCTTGATTCTTTAAAGTCTCTCTCTTTAAGTCTAACGTTTCATTTGAGACCTAGAAACAAAAAGCTAACTATATTCACATTTAATTTTAGTATTCAAAAAAAGGAACTTCATGGTAGAAAATTTGTTTCGCGCATTATGCAAAACCAATTTGTGAACTTCTTGATCTTCATTGTTGAAATTGCATAGGAAGCTCTTTTAAGAGTCTATTTCTTTCACTCTAAAATAGTTTTTAGTTTTTCGCTTTTACTTTAAAAAATGAGTTTTTTTTATTTTAAAAAAATAATATGCCCACGGCAATCTTCATGACATTTTCAAACTTCGCGTCAATTTCGACATATCTCTATGCTTTAGAAATCCTCGAATATTGTGTCTTTATTTTTGGTCTAGCTCAATTATTAATAGATTATTATTATTATTATTATTATTATTATTATTATTATTATTATTATTATTATTATTATTATTGTTATTATTATTATTATTTTTATTATTATTATTATTATTTTTATTATTATTATTATTATTATTATTATTATTATTATTATTATTATTATCATTATTATTATTATTATTATTATTATTATTATTACAACTATTATTATTATTATCCGTATTACTATTATTATTAATATTATTGCTATCATTATTCTTTTATTAATATTATCATTATTATTATTGTTTTTATTATTGTTAGTATTACGATCATCATTATTATTACTATTATTATTATCATTATTATTATTATTATTGTCCTTATTATTATTATTATTATTGTCCTTATTATTATTATTATTATTATTATTATTATTATTATTATTATTACTATTATTATTATTATTATCTTCTCCTAAGTCTCTCTTAAGTTTGTGAGGCTTATACTGGTACAAGACAGGTGAAGTTTTAAGCTGCTAATACTAGTAATACATAAATTTACAATGGATTGTTAACTCACTCGACATTGTCTTCTCATTTTTTTTGTTTTACCTAACTCTGTACTTCTTGATGTAGGACCTCCGGTTTTTATAATACCCGCCACATCAATATAGTCTATCATTGGTTTCCGGGATTTTTTTTTTAATTTACTTTTGCCAGGTCTAGCTGCTGCCTGTGACTTACCTTGAACTAAGTTTACTATACGCAACGGGCCCAGTACACAATCTACGTTTAAAAAGTTGTGGGTGGAAGACAAATGTTTCGTTTTTAGCCTAAATTTTTTACAAAATGCTGCAAATTCGGTGAGTGCTTAAAAAACGGCCAATTTTATGTTAACAGGGAGCATAATTTACTATTCCGAGGACATACACCAAAGTATGAAACTTTTGAGGGTAATCTATAGAGATATCAGTCCTCTTAGTTTTTTGGGGTTTTTGAAATTAACTCCTCTCTTAGTAATAAAACGCTGCCGTCTCACTGCTTAGCCAAAAAGGCGGGGCAAATTATTGCATAATAATGTAGATCTAGGTTGAGATTTGTGACCTCAAATATGGAAGGTACAGTACACAAGAGTTCACAAGAGTTTCAAAAAATCAATTGGCTCGGAATATCACCTAACAGGGAGACTATGATGTGATTGAAGAAAATCCAATGTATAAAAGTCAATAAAGAAAATTGCAGATGTGAACATGTAGAAAAAAGGAGAGACAGAGATCGACAAGGGAAGGGAAATCTTTAAAGTCATCCGTTCATAAAAATTAATGATGCTAATAAAGTCTTGATCCCAAAAAGCACCGCGATTTCCTTTAACATGGTCAAGCGCCATACACCAGTAAATGTTGCGTGGTTGAGTAGAAAGTCTAAATTGGGGATAGAAACAGGTTGAAGACAGTACAGAAAGTTAGCCTAGAGATATATATATAAGAGAGAGAGGGGGGTGATAGCGCTGAATATTTACTATTTTAATGGAATGCGATGAAAAAGATTTTGGGATAGACTTAATTATTGTTAAAGACTTCAAAAATAAGTTAAAAGGGCAAATCGAAAATAAACATATCAGATGTTTTTGCGCTTTGCACGAGGAAACGCAATGCGAAAGAAATAGAAGCATAGTAAGACATAGAGAGACCAATTAAAGAAGAAGAGAGTTTGAATAGGGAAAATAGAGAGGGGGAGAGATAAAGAACGAGAGAGAGAGACAAAGAGAAAAAAAGACCAAGAGGGAGGGAGGGGAGACTTAAGATCAATCCAACTAAAAGGAGAGAAGAATAGACCCTTTTTTCGTGCAAACATCGCATATTAAGACGGTTGTTATGCTGGGCCGCAGTGCTTCAAGACGTTAAGGTGCCATTACTCTATCCTCCAAGGGACACCACTTAGGGGATCTAGTGGTGATGGTATTTGTCTGAGGGCCCACCAACTATTTGGCGACGATAATACCAGAACACACACACACCCGAGCATCATGTAGGCTTAATTTTCAATTAGTTGAAAGCTATCCGAATCTAGAAAATAAAAAGACTACTGATTTTAAGACTTTTTTTCTTTTTGTATATGGGGAAATTGGGAGGTAAAATGGAAGTATTCAAAACGCAGATGGGACTATGATTTCAAATACCCTTTTAAAATTTTTTGTCATTACATAGGTTTCTTGCCATGGCTTGTTCTTAGTTTAAATTTGATAGTCTTCAAGTTGTAGAGGCCTGCTCTAAGAAAAGAAAAATAAAAAATTTAGCT
>BMAT01003803.1:117-10733 GCA_019649035.1 Elysia marginata | reverse complement strand
TTTGTTTCCATCGAAGCTTGGTGGTTCTTTTTCCACTTGATTCTCATGTTGCACAGTTTGACAGAATTTAATCATAGTAGATTCTAGATGTTACAAAAGATGTTTGGTCAACTCTAGCGATAATAGAAGTGAGAAAGACATGGAGGCTAGTAAACTTTGCTGCGGTTTTTTTTAATCCTTGAATTGTTTTAATTTTATTTTAGTTTTAATTTTTTAATAGCCTACAAAATAGAATTGACAATCTTTTAAAAGGGGATTGATTATAGTTTTTAAAAAAATTAAGAAGTTTGGAAACAAACCAAGGGAAATAACTGCAGAGTTTTAAAGAGCTGGATGGGTGAAATTTAAGAGGTGATTTAGAAAGATTTATATGTTCAATGATTTCCTAATTTATACACTCTGGCATTACTGCCACGGTAAAGGAAATCTTTCTCTTGTTTTCTTTTTCAAAGACCTTGGGCCTATGCTAAACAAAAGGCTACCGACAGCGAATGAGACAGTGTACTTTTAGTAAAATAGAAATAACCCGTTCTCAAAACCAAAAATCATGTGTTTTAAAGAATTTTTTAAAGATATTTTACTTCTGAGCAGCTTAATGGCTCTGACCTTAATCTACGTCACAAGTTGGGAAATCTACGTCACAACTTGGAAAACATCAATCTCTTCAGCCTTGCGCATCCCTCTGTGTGGCACGATAGGAAAAGATATTACGCAGCTTACAGAAAAAGCTCTTAAACCACTTTGGATACACGAGTCCAAACCAATAGGTAGATGTCAATCAGAGCGATACGGATTATTTGTTCGAAATTTTAATCCTTTTGCAACAATGAAATTCTCGCCATTATTTTGGGCACTGCAATCTACGAAGAGTAGTCCTAAGAATCAGAATCTTAGTTACCGGTATAATAGAAGATATTACAAAATGGTTATCACGCACAAAAATAAATAACGTAGGATGAACCTAGCTGAGTATGCATACCATATTCGATAAAACAGTGTTTTTAAGAGGGTTTTCAAGAGATTTAATCTAAATAAAGTTTGTTAATAAGTTAAACCATGAAACTTAGATCTATACAAAAGAGTATTTTGAGAAACACAGAATGTGATAATATTTAGTTGGGTCTTTATTTTCTTGCTCAAAACGAACATAAAACGTACCGTACGGTAATGTAGGCATAACATGCACGTTAACAATAATATTGTTTGAAAGAGGTGTTCAAGAAACAATATTATTTTTAGTTAAACTGACTTATGAGTTCTACCGTCGAAGTTACACTAAAGACACAGAATGCGTGGTTTAGATTAGTTGTGGTATTGTGGGGTGGTTGGCTGTTTTGTTTATTTTTGTTTGTTTGTTTGTTGTTTGTTTTTTTTGTTTTTTTTTGTTTTGTTTTTTTTTGCTGTTTTTATTTTTGTTTTTGTTTTTAATCACATACTTCTAATAAGTTTCTGTGCTCTTTGATTTATCCAAAAAAATTCCCCTTTTTTTATATGAACACATCTCCTGAAAGTTTTTCGCCGCCCCTCAGCCACGTGTCATACGAGCTATAAAAATTATCAGTACGTATCAGACAAGGCCAAGGACTACTATACTATAAAGTAGTCCTTGAACAAGGCTTATACCGACACATCATTGATGTTTCACTAGAATATTACCTGGGACTAGATCTGCTCAGTGAAAATATTGTGTTTTCATTATTTCCTTTGGGTGCTTAAACCACCTGTTCAGTGATCACTTCGGTTTTAGCCAATCTTTTTCTTAAATAATAAACCTAACTGCATTGTGATAATTTGTAAACAAATAAGCGTAGGGTCCACAAGTAAAACTTCCCACGTGCATATTATATTTACATCACCATGTAGATCTATATTTATTATCAATTTGCACAGTGATAAAACTTCTAAGGGACTGAAATGCTTTTGTTTTATCCACTGCGTTGTATCATTGGAAGGCATTATTTCCAATTTCAAAACCTCTGAGAATGTCGTAGACGTTTTTTCCTTATACAAAAACAATACATGAGTTGAATAGAACGCTAACCGTCTTGTTTTGTTTTGGAAATGAGGATGAAATATCATTAGCCACTCCATTGTGTCGCAAAAAAATAATATTGAAGATGGGTACAACAATTCAGAAGATCAGTTGGAAGCAGGAGCTAGATGACTACTAGAAAAGTGTCCGTATTATTATTTTTATGATATGCAGGGCTATTTCGAACCAAATTCAGATAACTTTACTGTCAAAAACACAGAAAAAACCTGACGTTGAATCAAAATTTCTTGTATTATAAAGGTTTTATTCTAAATGATTATATTTATGAAACTCAGTCTTAATGGTCAAGACTATATCGGGAAATCATAGGTTAAATAAAGTTAAGAGGATAAGCGAACAGAAGAGATTTTGTCTCTTTGTGAACGCGGAGTCCGGATTTACCGGCACGCGTATGGCTTTAGTCTGACTTTAGATCCAGATAGATCTAAGCTTAGCCTACATGATGCACGGCACGGGTCATAGCAATCCTTAGAAGAATGATGAACAAGTCAGATGCTTGCATGTAAGATATTTATCCTCTCTCTCTCTCTCTCTCTCTCTCTCTCTCTCTCTCTCTCTCTCTTTCTCTCTCTCTCAATGCGGTTATAGAAGACTAATTATAATAATTGTTGCAAGGGTTGTGATTTTGTGTTTAAAAAAAGCTAACTGTTACATGTATACGGTATTATTGTTGTCTTCCTTTCTGTTTTTCTCTCTATCTATTTGGTGAAGGAGCCTGAATGGACCTTTGTTTTCTTTTGATTTCTAAGCTGTTAAAACATTAATTAACCTTTGCTTTTGTCTGGTTTATAACTTGTTAAAACGTTAATTAACCTTTGCTTTTATCTACTCTCTACAATGTTGAAAAATGCTTTCGTGCGATTTAATCTAGATTTTACATAAATAAAAGACTGCCCTTCAAAACTATCACGCTCTTGAATCAAGGACTCACTATGCTCATTCTTCTAAAGAAAACCAAAAGATTTGTCTGTGTTTGTGAAAGCTTTCAGGAAAATCTTTCTCAAACCTAGAGAGCGTACCACTACAAGTAACATTCGAAATCGACAAGCACTTTTGTCATAAAAGGAGAGTAGATCTATGAAACACTTTAAGTTACTCTGTTGTCGTTGTTCTCGGTCCTTGGCATGAAAATCATGATATTAAATAATAAGTACAATGATAACTTCAGTAAAAAAAAAGTTTTCATGATGTTTACAACATTGGCACCAACATCAACTGCTGTCATGGGAAGTAATTTAAAAGATATGTCTATCTGTTTCGAATGCTCCAACACATGAATATTGCCCTTTAGAATTTTTTAATGATATTAGCAGTTATAATAACAACAATTGACAAAATTTGTTTTAATACTCAAACATGCCTTGCAATAATAAAAAGTACGAAATCAAACTGAGTCATTTACTGATTTAGTATTTTATCTATGTTAAGTTTGGAATTTAAATGGAGGGGTTTGCTTTGTTTTGTTGGGGGTTTTTTTTTTGTTTGTTTGTTTGTTTTGTTTGATTGTTTTTCGTTTGTTTTTGTTTTTTGTGTTTTTCTTTTATTTTAAATTCGTTTTTCTTTTTTGTAAAAATGAAGATTAAAAAGCAAAAAAAAAAAATAATCCGAAGCGGCCATTTTATGAGGAGAAGTTCTGAAGGCTCCAGTGACGGCAAAATTTTTAACGAGTATATTCCGATACTGCGTGTTTCATTAAACCTTATCGAGGGACTGTCCGCTACCGCTGTGAGACGCGAAAACGTCAGGAAACGGAAATCAAAGTTAAATTTTTAAAACCATATCTTTTTTTTTTAATGAACATGCGTCAGAATCGTCAATGATCAACAAGCTATGAACCATGCTGCTTTTTTTTTATTTATGGAGACAAGAATGAAAAATGGTATCAGGGAGGCATCTGGTAGTCATGACCTAAATATGGCCCGGCCGTCTTAGGGGAAGGGGGATGTTCTTCTCTCGAGACTTCCTGCTATTAGCTCCCGATGTTACAACAAAAATTAACGGGCGTCAGCATCGTCAAAAACAAATAAGCAATGAACCATGAAGTATTTTTTTTAATTAATGGTTTCTATGTTGCTCTTCCCAGCAAGATGTATTTTCTGTTTCACGACAAAGTTGAATAAAATGATAGTTATCCACAATACTTCTTGAAACCAATTTTGTGGCAGAACTTTTACGTTTAAATTTTGGCAAGATAAGAAACAGGATATTTTCAATTGCATCATTAAATCGGAGCAATTGGTTTCCCCGTCTCCAAAAAAACGATGGTTTTCTCAGTTGTCTTTCTACGAAATTTTTTTAAGGTATAATAGAATGCAAAATGCTTTAGGTGCAACAGCTTTTAGAATAAATATATATAAAAAGTTTTCGGCATTAATTTTATGTAAACTGATGTGTTTAAATAAATATAATGTTATTTACATAGTTATCGTAAATTATGTCAAAACTGAAAATAGATTCTATATTAAAAATATAAACAAAACAAAAAAATTGTACTGTATTTGAAATAAATAAAAATCAAATTGCTAAAATGCAGGTGTATATATTCCTTCAGTATAATAAATTACAAATGAAAAATCAACGTATTTATGTAAAAATACATTTAAGAACAATGTGAAATCTCAGTATAATAAATTACAAATGAAAAATCAACGTATGTATGTAAAATACATTTAAGAACAATGTGAAATAGTATTGCAAACTGAAGGAAGGGAAAGCTTTAAAAGATCAATAACTTAAACCCAACAAGAAGAACTTCACAGCTATCTTACCCTGTTACATTTCAGTGGATATTGAGTTAGCTTACATGGATTCTTATTAAAGATTGTATCAACTATGTAGATCTCGGTGTCTGCATACAAATGGTACTTGACACCACAACGCTCTGCGATTTCTGTTACAGGTGAAGTCTACAGGGTAAAGGATAGAGGACCCAGCAACAAACCTTGAGGGGAGGGGGGACGCCAAACTGCAGAGAGGAGACAGGCGACGAAACGCCGTCTACGAGGACACTTTGCAATTTGCCAATTAAATAAGTGTTCAGCCGCTGAAGTGCAGCGCCATTGATGCCAAAACGAAAGTCCAATCTGGATAGTAAATGTTCATGGTCTATGGTGTTAAACACTGCACTAAGGTCGAGAAGAACTAATGAAGTTGGTTGTTTGCCATCTGCAGCATGAAGAGTGTCATGTAGAACTTTGAGAAGCGTTGTTTCCGTACTGTAACCTCTTTTGTATGCTGACTGGAACTTTGTGTCAAGATTGCCACTGTTCATGTAGTCTTTAAGTCTTTGACTGATAACGTTTTATATCACTCTAGAAATTATAGGTGTATTTGACACATGTCTATATTTCTTTAGTATGTTTTTGCCAAGGTTAGATTTTTATTTTTAATAATTTGAATAACATACGCCAATTCCGAGAGATCGTCAGTGGAAAAGCTTGTTTTGAAAATGTTTATGATAAATGGTGCCTTCTCTTTGAAGCGCTGTTTGTATACCCATGCAGGAACCGTGTCCTGGGCACACGTTTTGCTCGGCTTTCCTTTTAACACTTTTTGGATTTCTTCGACCGAAGATGGTGCAAATATTGTCATTCTAGAGCTGGGCGTATGTTTCGTAGTTATCACTTTCATTTCGCTTTTAATGTCATTGCTAAATTTTTCTCAGTAAAGAAAACTTGTTAAAGTCCTCAGATATATTTTTGTCGTTTCATGTGTAGGCAAGTGATTTGGGGATAAACACTTAGTCTTAAGTAAACTTGTCATTAGTTTAAATGTAACTTTTTGCAGCTTCCCTTAGCTTCAAATAGTTTGCATTTGACATATTTTTGCATGTTGCTTTTGATGATATCATTAACTTTATTCTTGATCGTTACGTACAACTGCCTATGAAATTCCGGTCCTGTTTTTTTCCATCTTCTCTACGCTTTCCTCCTTCCTTGCTCAGCTTTTCTTAATCTATCGGTATATACCACTTACAATTTGGTCGAGTAACAATATATTTTACTTTCTGCGAAGCATGCACCTCTAAGAGATTACAATTTGTAGTGCTAAGAATACTGATTTTCTTATTGACACTAACTCAAGCCTCTATTTTCTTGGAAACTTCTGCTTCAACTATGGATCTTTTAAAAACCTCGGAAGTCATCGTTTTTGGTCTTGCAGTAAACGTTAAGTGCCATTTTATGTGGTTCTGGCTTCTATGCTGAGATGATGAAATGAATAGATTTGTGATTGGAAAAAATTGCACTCTTCGACCAAATCAAATTTAATGAACGAGTTGTTCGTTGTTGTTTTTTTTCCTGAGTACCCAAGAGATCAAGTGCATTCCCATCATCGTGGGTGTCATTTAAGCTACCGATTCATAATACAAGTATTTAAGTTTCCTTGGATTTAAATCCGTAGAGATTATCTTTTCAAACACAGAAAGGTCACAATGACTTGTTTGGAAAGACAAAAAAAAATTCAAAACTTCAAAAGTCTAGAGGCTTTGAGAAACCTTAGCCTATCTCATTAGCATAGTTACAAGCTACTGAAATAAGATTTAAAAAATCTAATGTAACTTATAAAATTGAACATGTTTATCGATTAGAAATTGATGCTGTACTAGTGCCGGAAAAAAAGAGCACAAAATTAAAAAACGATCATCAGTAGGCCTATATCTTTTCTTGCCCTAGGGTTTTAGGCTACTTCTTTAATGCATAGAGAGAGAGAGACCTAGATCAAGACTAAGCATTTTTTTTTTTAGTTCTAGAAGCTCCAAAGCCGATACTGCAGTCTGGATACGAAGCTCAATGCCACAAAATTTTATAAAGGGGCCTTGATAAGAACACTGAGCGCATACATATTAAGTCTACGAAAAAGGTATTAAAAAATAAGCGATTGAAATTAAGACCTCGATAACATATTGAGAACCAGAGCTTTTTGTTCAAGGTGTAGAAATCCTATTAAAAAAGGGCTCTTTTTAACGAATATCTCTTATATAGCACACAAAAATAAGAGAAACAAAGTAAATAGGTGAGCATATACATTAACATACACACATAGAGTAACTGAAAAGTTACAAAGTAGTTCAAAAATTAGCAGATAAGAGAGTCCCAGTGACTGCAGACGGAAGACGCGTTCCGATATATATATGATACATGTGGGGGTTTTTTTTAAAGATTTATAATACAAAACTGTATAATTATAAAACCTTAATCAGAAGTAAAAAAAAACATTTAAAAGGTGCATGAAAACAATTTTTAGGAAGTAAAGAGCTGACTTAAGCCACAGCACAGAATGTCTAAAAAGTGTAGGGAATAAGATTACCGCGCAAATTATCTCTCCTTTTGGAAAACTTTTTCTTTGAGTGCAAGAACGATAATTTTGCGCTCTATTCTCATTCCCGTTAGTAATTTCGCGTATTCGGCACACGAACTTTCTGTCGCTGATTTTTTTATTTAAAAAAAAAACGCTCCCCTTTCCATTTCATCATATAAAATCACATCCTCCAACATCAACAATCGTTGTTACCCCTGTTTGTTGATTGATATAATTTTTCTGTTGTTTGAGGAGTTATTTGAAAAACCTCGCCTTCCCGTTACATTTTATGAAATCGCGTTTTCTTCTTCTTTTTTATTAAACTTTGTTGTTTTCTGTAACTGGGAAACAAATTTTCTGTCATTGAGGAAGTATTTTTCGAAAAAAAAAAAGTCATTGCCTTCTTGCTACTCATACGATGTATAAAAACCACGTCCTCCTCTATTTAGAGTTTATACATATGTTCGTTGTTTGATACAGGTGGGAGACAATTGTTTCTCTATCTTTGAGCAGTTATTAATGTTAAAAAACCTTCTGATTATAAATCACGCTGACGGAAGGCAAAATTCCTTCTCTATTTTGTATTTTCTATGAAAGAGCTGCACCATGATTCTCTTAAACTCAATAGAGACTTAGTTGTCTTTGGGGTGATTTCGTAGTAGTTCTGTGTTTCTTCAACGTTGGCTTATCCATTTCAGACGGCACAATAAAATTAATAAGCATTCCTTTGTCCTTGTCCAGTCGAACGGGTTTTAATATAGCATACACATTTAGTTTCCCTTTGTTACAGTCTTCAGTATTATAGTCTTAAAGACACTAGACAGACATTAAGTTTTAGAAACAAGCAGTTTTAATTACTGCTTCAATAAGTCCAAAGAAATTATCAATTCGATATCTCTTTAGCTTTTTTTTAACGTTTCCCAGTTTCAAAAGGATGTTAGATTAGTTTCCGTATTTACTGCTAGGTCTGTCGCACTTGAATAATTCTTTTGTTGCTAGAGGGAAAAAAACATGATAGCAATGGAAATATTGAACACAGGACACAAACTTTGACAAGGAATTGTTTCCAGTTTTTTAATCTCTTTGTTACTAAGTTACCTTCTTCTATAGGCTACCTGTTTAGCCTTAATCTCTTGCTCTCGCTCTCTCTCTCTCTCTTTCTCTCTCTTTCTCTCTCTCTCTCTCTCTCTCTCTCTCTCTCTCTCTCTCTCTCTCTCTTCCACCCCCCACCTCCTGAGTTTACCGCCTCATCTCCAAGTTTCAAGCATTTTCGACCTACCTCGTGTACAATACTCTTGGCAGAACTTTCACAAGGTAGGCGAACCATTGAAAACCAGTTTTGTTGAACGAGCTTTGTTATCGTCCTTTTGAATTTTTTTTTTAAGTGTGTTGGAAGCGAAAAAGTTAATAAAATGATAAATGTACATAGCGGTATCGAAAGAGTTAATGTGTTTTTGATGATTGTGCTGATAGTTATAAGTGACTGGGTATGCATGCTTTGACTTTGGTGTGGGAGTGAGTTTTAATTAGTGAGTGCGGATAAGGGGGTCTATATAATATGGAGTATGTGGTGAACTCGAGGCCTTGGATTGAAGCCGCGGAGAGGGACATTTGAGCAAAGAGGCTGGAGAACAAGAGAGCCAAGACACGCTGGCTACGCGTATATGCATGACTGCATAGCAACAGAAATAGAGCCGGTATATTCAAAAGATAATAGCGGCAAGTACAAACACACAAACTTTTACTACATAGCCTACACTAAACCACTAGGCGTATGCTTTGTTTACCGGCTCTATTCGCATACGCTTTTGTTAGCACTGTTGTCACAGAGAGTTGGGCTCAGTTCTCCCTCTTGCTCACTATTCAATTCTCTTTTATTTGAGGGACCTACGCCACCCCGTCATGTACCCGTACCAAGTGCCAGTTTACTAAGTATTGTTTGTATCGGGGACCCTTGTGGTCGTGTTGTAATGTTCATTGAATTTTTATTTCCAAGTCCTTCTTATAGATTTAAAGCTGCATTTTATAATTGCCTTTTGGTCTTAATTGAAACTCTAAGTTAAAGTGTCTCTGTATTGCATGTAACTACGTAGTAGTCAATAAATTGAAAGGTTAAGCCTTAACATTTAGTTTAGAGGGTCACCACTTCCCCAACAAAGTGAATGCAGCTTTAAATCTATAAGAAGGACTTGGAAATCAAAATTCAATGAGCTGCAAATCATGGACCCTTCACGTCACACCTGAATGTATTTCATATGCGTCGCCTCCATCGCTCTCTTTGCATAATTGTTCTGGAGAAACAAGATAACCAACAAAAAAGTTCTTTCTCGAGCCAATGCTGCCAGCACAGGGAAACAAGTCTTGTAACCACCCACCACCCACAAACGTAGTCTTTGATGGTTTGGCCACGTGGGGGGCAGAGCTCAAGGAAATTTCCCAAAAGATATCCTAAATTACGAAGAACTAAACTCCGGAAAACATCCAGCCAGACGACCTCTCAGCAGCGTCATTTATGAACAACAGCAGCAGGTTGACCGTGATTTCCTATGATCTTGGTTCTCGCCTTCAGACGTGGCATGTTAAATAGCTTGCTACTGGACCTGATATGCATTTAGATATCTCTCGCTGGGTTTCCAATTATGCGGTCTTTCGTAGCAATAAAAAGAAAGTGTCAAAAGAATGGTTCTGAGGTGGAATCGTCATACTGCATTGCAATCTTCATACCTTCGTAAAAAGATATTATGATGTTGCAAAGCTTCCGATCAGAGGGCTGGAGTTCAAAATGGTCTTTGTGGCTATATGATTAAATGCCTTTCTGGTGTCTATAAAGGCAAGGTAGAGTGGCTTTTTCTGCACCCGAAATTTCTCCTGAAGTTGAAAAACGGAGCATCATAATTATCTTATCGATGCATGAGCACTGTGCACTAAAAGCATCATGAGATTCTGGAAACACAATTTCCACGAGCAGTTGAGGGCGCAAGAGGATGAGACGTGCGAAGAGTTTGCCCTCTGTGCTGAGCAAGAAAATCCCTCATTACCGGTAGTTATTACAGTCACTCATCTCGCCTTTGTTTTTATACACCTTGGCGTCTCCCATGTTTTGGGGTAATGCACTTTTCTCTCAACATTACACGAGTGACTGGGGTTTGATTCTGTAGCCTACTTCTTGTCCCAAGACCTGGGTATTTGTTAGACTAATGGTAAGACAACAGTTATCGCACACCTTTGAAAAGCGGTACTGTAGTAGTAGTAGTAGTAGTAGTAG
>BMAT01003800.1:140005-153077 GCA_019649035.1 Elysia marginata | reverse complement strand
CATTTGGGCTGAGACCTGGGATCCTACCTTGCCGTCGGACCTAATAATATAAGTCAAAGTGGGAAAGGCAAGGATCCACTGTGGTCGATCACGTCACCATCTTTGACATCTCCAGTGTCAGTATTATTTGGTCAGCTATTGATTTTTTTTTTCGCATTTTTTCCTGCTCTTTTTAGAACCAGTCGGTTGACTGAGGTTGTCAGATTTGGAAGGGACAAACAAACTTTGGCCATTATGCACTTGTTTCACTACAGGGTCAGTTACTGAAAGAGTATTACTGAACTGAGTAATATAGAGTGAAAGATGTTAAGCATAATAGTATTACTAATTGAAATGTTGGGTATTAGGGATGAATACAGATGTATAGACTCCGACTTAATAGGAGAACGCAATAACTTCGAGAGGGTGAGGCTGAAGAGAGGGAAGGGTATAGGAAGGATGAGGCTAAAGCTGAAAGGTTATTAGTTATATTAATACAGCTATTCTAACGAGACTGGCTTTTGAGTAGTATTGGGCCTATCTCAGAAGGGCCGCAAGGGGGCTGCAGTCATCCACAGCTAAATTATTAAAAGAAAAACAAACGGTATTTGGAAAAGAACAAAAGGCCTAAGAGTAAAGATGGTAAATTGAAAATTCTGTCGCTTTACTGATTAAATGGAATCATTCAAATATAAAGAAAATTTTCGATTACTCTGTTGTAATTTAATATTTGAATTATTTACAGCTATATAGATTTGCTGCTTAAATTTTTGGAGGATAATAATCACGAATTGAAAAGCAAAGTAAAAAATATCGACCGATATAACAAAGAAAAATTAACTATAAGCTTTATTAAGTTTTGACAGAAAAATATAATGATTGTAATGCTTAAGTTTTTCTCAGAATTTCGAAGATCCCCTAAAATCAATTGCCTGTAACTTTGGTCATTTATTCGGTTAAAGCTGTGTTTGAGTGTCTGTCGTAAACAAGATTATTTTCTGTTATTATTTGTAAGAAAAGAAATGACGCTGTAATCGATTATCAACGAAACTCTGTAATTTGTGAGGATAGCCAGGGCTTCAATGATACTGCTGTGACGTAAAGGAACGTCTTGCATATACATGTAATGAACAGAAGACTTTCAGGACTCAAAAGATATGAATTCATATGTCTTTTAATAGTAAAAATACAAATTATTCTTAACAAAGCGGCAATCTCGTGATTTTGCCGTGTCTGCAGGTTATCTGTGTAATCCACATCTAATAATATATAGCGAGAAATGGCTTTGCCATTTGGCCTAGACCTGACAAGACAAATTACTGTGATGTAATTTTATTGGCCACACTGCCCTGGTCAGGAGCTGAGAGTTCATTGTTCCAAACACCATCCAGACGTAGGAATGTATGATGGACGCATCATGCATACATCTTGTCCTAACTAAGAGGTCAATGACTTCTTTTTTCTAAATTTAGGGTAGAGAGTGAGTTCTTTTGGACCAAGTCCTTTGAAAACGAGGCTATACCATGATCGGACTGATATAACCTGACGTTCTTACAAAAGTGAACCCTCCTGAGAAAACTGGCCAAAAACAATGTCTCTCTGTACAAGACAATAAAGATCCACCTTATCTGTTGTACGTCACGTACTGCACAAGCAATGATAATTCTCGCTGCCGTATTTCACAATAATTATTCCTAACTTGCCGACTTCTTTTCTAGCTGGTTGCATGTCATCGACCTATACCAGTTTGGACATTTTAGTACTAATCACATTGTCGAGAAGACGAAAAGTACAACTATTTCTTCATATTTTGTATTGATTAAACGATAAAAGTAAGGCATCTAAATAATTTAGCTTTAAACTTGATCACCCTTAACGGTTTTTGATGATGATAATGGTGATGATGATGATGATGATGATGATGATGATGATGATGATGATGATGATGATGATGATGATAATGATGAAAGTGATATCAATCTTGTTAATGATATAAGCTCTGACGATGTTGATGGAGATGCTGCTGCTGGTGAGGATGACAATAAAGATGACATTGATGATGTTGATGATTATAATAATAATGATGATGGTGGTGATGATCACCGCGATGATGATGAATTGTATTTTTACTAACGCCAGAGTTGTACTTTTTTATCCCGAACGACTATAGGCTAATACTGTACATGTAATCCGATGTACAATGCTTCATTGAAGACCCAAAGCATTGCTTTGAATAAAAGAACACAAAAACAATAGTAAAAAACAGATGCGATAAAACCAATATACACGCACGCAACGAAAGAAGGATCTAACATCGCAAAGAAACAGCCTGCAGCCAGGCCACTTAGAAATCAAGGTAAAAATAAAACAACCTTTTAGCTTGCTATCCTAAGATACCATTTTTTGTGCTCTACGTGCAGAGTTTTGCATTCCAAGAGACTCGATTCCTCCATTGATATCAAAAGTAAGTAAAGACAAACACAACGGAATAAGAAGAAAAATATATAGAGGTGTTGTAAATGAAAGGACAGCTCAAACTGGTAAAGGAAAATACTAATAATAATGAGAATGAATGTTTACCACAAAAAATCATATTGATTTTAAAGAGAAAAAAGTCGTTTTTAGAAAGTTAAATCATGGATAAAATAATGTCTATAACTAGGAAACGAAGACTAGTGATGTGAGGAATGGGTAAAATAACGGTACAACTTATAGCAATAGAAATTATTCATACATGTGTCAATCTCGATCTGAAACACATTCAAAATTCTTAAGTAGGAGGTCTTTTCAATAGATACTTTTATGGCTATATCTAAGAAATAAAAAAAATGAAAACACCTTTATATTTTGACCAAAATAGCTTTATTGTGTTAGCTATTCAATTTGAACAAAGCCATCACCACTAACCAAGTATTTTTGCAGTCGACAAAGTCTGTTGTCAAATGTGGCTCGACAGGTCAATTGGTCCAGCGCTTTTAAAGCGTCATTTTTGTTAACCAATCTCTCCGTCTCATTCAAAAGATTGTTCCAAAAATAATAATTCATATTAGGGAAAAAGATTATACCAGCTGGTCTCAGATACGGAGAAAATTGAGAATGAACAAATAGTTTCCACCTGCAGGAGGGCCAAATCTTTGTCACAACTCTAATTGTATCCGCAAGGCTTTTGTACAAGGCTTTTGTCATGGTGAAAACCTTGCTGTCGCCCAAGTCATTTTTTGCCAAATACAAGGCCTCAGTTTGTCTCAAATCGGGATTAAAATTTCAGTTTACATTTACCTCACTAACTGTTAGAACGCTTCACGCAAAAAATGCCCTTCTTGTACAAAACATCTTTATGCAAATGAGGTAAAACGCACGTTATTGCTGAAGTGTTGATGGGCATTGTTGAACTGACCACAACCAAGCAGGTCTTTTCAACTTTATGTTCTATAAAAAGGCCTCGACCTCATCTCTAGTTAATATTCAGTCAAAAAATGGTGACAAAAAAATTTTATAATTTCCCCCTCCTCAATTCTTCCCTCTCTCTAATAACGATGAAAATGATTCTCACAAATAGGCGACATCCATTTTGCTTGAAAAGGTCTGGTCATACAGGGTAAATATATAACTTTGAAATCATATAAGTTCGATATAATGATTAAAATCTATTGCAAACATTTTGATATTCTTCATACGTGTGAAATTTTAGACATATTTGTTGAGATTTGTAGATTTTACGGAGAAAAGAAATTTAATTTTGGAACAGACCTCTTTAAATGATGGTTTAGGAGAATGAGATAGATAGAAGGAAAATGAGAGAGAAATAGAGAGAAAACGGAACCGATAGATAGAGAAACAAAGTGAGAAAGAAAGATAAATAGATAGATATATACAGAGAGAGCGAGAGCGAGAGAGAGAGAGAGAGAGAGAGAGAGAGAGAGAGAGAGAGAGAGGTTGAAATGCCAGAGAGCTAAAGGAATCAGAAACTCAGGTGCTCACATCACTAGGACAGAAAAAAGGCGAATGCGAATGGAAAAGTCTACAATTCTATCAGACTCTGCAAACCGTGAGAACCATGTATATATCAATAGAAAGCACGGACGACAAAGTTGGAAGCTCTAAAGCGAGTTTTGAAAAAAACTAGCTATTTAGAGCGTGTATAAACTAGATTATTTATGATATAGTGATATGACCTTTAACAAAAATTGATAAGGCTGAAACAAAAGTCGTCGATCTATAGAATTTCAAGGTTTATAATGCAGCTAGCGATAAAAAGAAAACTTTGAATGATGTTGTTAAGTGTTTTCACACAAAAGACTTTTCGAAGAAAACAGCTCTTGTTATCGACGAAAAATTAATAAAACAGTGTTGGAAAAGCTATTCTTGTAATAACATTAAAGTACGAAAATAATTTCTATTCTCATCATCTTATTTCTATGACTTTGTCTCCCTTGATAAAAAAGCTAATATCTTTTGTCTTCTGCAGCCCATTTCCGAAGCTCTTTTATTGCCTTGTCCAAAATAAAAATAGAAGCTCGATCTAGATATATACCAAAACATGTGAGACTGCTGAGAAACAAGACATAGAATGAGAAATAGGAGCACCAAGATCTAAACTAAGCTAGAGGTTAAAATAAGGAAATGGAAACGCTCTTCAGTGTGATAGGTTCACCCAGGTTTGTTTTAATCTAAAGGTGGTAAGTGCAAACATAACACGCGCTATACAAAAGAAGCTAAGTAACACTTTTCTTCACCTCACCTGTAAGGTGAACTATAAGTGAAGATATGACATAGAGGCAAAATGAGAAATGTTCAGATTTGACGCAAAACTTCTGTCATACAAGATCTAGGTTAAATTAATGAAAGACAGATCAAGAATGAATGGGATAAACAAATAGGTGCATTGCACTTTGAAGTACAAACCTGCAGGCAAAAGCCAAGGCGGAGATAGGTAAAAAAGTAAAAACAGATCGAAAAAAGTAGAGGTATAGGTAGGAAGGCAGATCGGCAGATGGATAGAGTTGTAGATAGGAGTACAAACGCGTTTCTTTACTCTCAATTCAATGTACTGATTTTATTGGTAGCCATTAAGACAAAGTAACCGAATGAAAAAACTTTTCCCAGTGTTAAAACTCTTGCTTCTAGAGGCAACATTGAATCTACCGAAGTATCTCACTGGCACGCCTCAGATAGGTGCATTGGTTTTACAGAACTTTTGCTTTTCGTTAAATTCGGTTGCAACCATAACGATAAGGGAATACAATAAAAAATAAAACTGTTCTTACTTTCCTTTCGCTGCCTTTGGCACCTTTCTATCTCCTTATCTATCTCTACGCTGAGCACATCCGTGCGATATCGTACTATCTCTACCCTCTAACCTAAAGCACTCTATGTATTTACTGTTCTTTCTTCCCAACTAGCCCTGGGTATTGGGGTAATGAGGTTTGGAGCGTGATGTTCTCTCTTCAACAGGTAGTCAGTGTAAGTAGTGATGACTTTTGTTTACTGCAGGGCTTGCACGGTCTCAATGTTTATAAGTCTTGATAAATGAAAGGAGATTGATGTGAGAGTCGATTTTTTAAAGAAAATCTCCGTTGACATTAATATCTCAAAAAACGTGTATATCTTTTCTATTTAGGCAAGAGCGTATTTATTCCAGCCCTATTTTTAAGGGGTGAGCAGTGGCGCAATCGGTAGGGCGGTTGACCGCTATCTGAGAGGCCCCGGGTTCGATCCCCAGTCCGGGCTAAATTTTATTAATTTGCTCCCCTGTGCCCACCCAGCACTTGATGGGTAGCTAGGTCTCTTAAGACTCGGTGAAAGTAAAGGCGGCGAGGAAAGCAATGGCAAACTACCTCACTATGCCGTGTGCCTAGAAAAACAAGGACCCTGCTCCTTGTTCCCCTACGCTCGTGTCGAGTATGGGATTACCTTTACCTTTATTACTACTTTAAGAATTAGTGTGAGGGGTCACTGCTGTTGCTACTTTCCATGTCTCAGTTTAAGTTTCGTTTCAAACATGTTTGAAACAACAAAAACATTTAGTTTTCATACACAACCTTTTGCTGTACGCTCACCATTTTTGTGATTTATAGGATCGAGTCTAATTGAACAGAATAAGAAAACTTTGTTTATTTCAACATATGCTCCCCCCCCCCATCTCACCCTTTCTTTGCTTTTACAATGTGGATGATATATCAAAGTGTTCTTTGGTGTTTGTTTTAGCAATGTAGCTTTAAATATTTAAAGCCACTTCCACCTTCATACTATATCTCATGTTTTTCAGCGAAGATTTTTTTCCTTGTGCTAAAATGGAGCTCGTAGTTAGACATCCTCCTTGGCTCTTCACTAAGTCTCCGGGGCCCATTTTTGTGTATTTTATAATATTAATATTTACAGTACGTTACTCAAAAACCCATAATTAAGTCTTCCAAAGATGTTGATAAACAATACGATTTAGTTCAGGTACTTGCTCTGCACAAGCAGCATCGAAAAGCTTATGAGACGCTATCTTCGCATACACAAGAATTTGAAGCCTGGGCGGCTTAAAGGACTAAGATACACACATAATTATGAAAAGTATGGTCATTCATTTGATCTCCATTTGGCAGTATAATTACGGCTACTTTCTTGATAGCAACTTAGCAAGGTTTGAGAAACTTCAGAGACATTAAAATAAGGTAGCCATGTGGAAAGCGATGCCGTGAAACAGACAGAGCTACTGACGTTCCCAAACAACAGTTGTGCTCTTCAATCTTTTTGAGGACGCTAATGTGCTTTAAGTTAACAAGGGCACGCGGTATTTCAGCTATTTACCGGTCGCTTTTACAAATCGCAAATTTCATGCAACGAAAATATCACTTCCGGATCATCGGAAAGCATACATGGGAGTCGAGCAACCTCTATGTTGGGACCGAATTGAATTCACAGAGGAATTATTGTATAATCTCTATAATCTGCATGTGTTTTTTATAACAGAGGGCTGAAAATCCCTAGCATACACCACGTTTAATATAAATTTCTTGAAAGAGTTTTTACTTAAATGTTACGTTCAACAATGATTTGTTTTTTTAGTTTGGTTTGAGTTGGATCTGTGAACTTGCTACAGTTTCCAACATACGCTAATATAATTAACTGCGAATGAGAATAGAGCACAAAGTTATCGTTCTTGCCCGCAAGCAATTGCCTTTAAAGAGGGAGTTTGCAAATAGGGACGCCAATTCGAGCTCTAATCTAATTCCCAATAGAAAAAACGTTTACGATACCAGTACCTATAGGAAGATTGATAATATCAAATGAAGTTTAATTGACAAAGAGAACGAATATTGGGAATAATCCTTTAACAAAACTATCCAGCTCTAGCGAAAATCTATGCATGAAAAAGTCAGATTAACGAAGAGAGCAAAAAGTACCATTTTATAGCGAGGAAGTAAACAATAACCGCAACATCAATGACTTGAAGTAACTCACTTGGGCTACTCGCTGAGAAAACTATGTTGCATTTTTTTAAACTTAACTTATTTACTGCATTAAGGAGTCAATTAATAGGATTAACATGTTAAACTTTACTTTTACAAAGCATTGTCAATGAGAAATAAAACATCAACTGACCTTGATGACCTTTGGTTTGAACTCCTGAGGTGGTAAGGAATGCCAGCGTCTGACCCCACCTCCTGTCAGTGGCCTTGGCTTGCTCTTGGCCGCTTCTTCGTCGTTCTTTAAGAACTGGAGACGCAACTCACTGACCCGCGGCGAGATAGACTTCCCTGGCTTGCTTGGCGCTCCCTGTGAGGGTACTTGTTGTTGGGGTTTGACGGGTGGTCGCAATGGCGAGTCCAGGTCACTTAGAGTGTCTCTACCCGGAGATTGCAACGACGACCTTGAAGAAGAGGGCGGAGATGATGATGAAGATGACGACGACGACGAAGAAGAAGAAGGAGGAAATGATGACAAAGATGATTGTGGAGGCTTTTCTGACTGGCCATTTGTTGAAGGTGATGGCTTGGCGCTTGTGCTTTCAACCTTTACAAACTTTTCTTTAGATGACATATCTGCTGATGTTGCTGCTGCTGGTATCGAAGTTGGTAATAACGTAGAAGACGTTATTGATATTGAGGTTGTTGATGGTTGTTGGGATTTTTGTAATGTTGATGATTCAGGCTCGAAAACTCCTGCCTGTCTAACAGTTCTAGATTCAGACGGTTCCTGTTTGTTTGTACCATAGTTAGAAAGTTGAGGGTGATCATCCGTTTTTCTGTCTATTGTTTCATGTTTTCTCGGCAACATTGGAGACACCGACCGATAACCCGGGATATTTTCAGGGGAATTAACCTCGGAAAGTTTTTCGGAAGAGGCAGAACTGCTTGAGGTTCCTTCCCTTGATATTTTTTCTTCATCTGGGTCTCTTGCATCCTGGTCTCGTGTAGACTTTACGAAGGATGGGGATAGAGTATGGTCCTCTTTAAGCGTAGAGAGGAAATTGTTGTTTCGAACTGTGTGCATGGATGCGGAGCGACCCAGATTTGTTTGTCTGGGTTTTTGTGGCGCTTGCTTTGTGAAATCTTGTTCTGAAAGCCTCAGTGACTCTAATCTTGGAGAACGCGCCATTGCTAAGGAGTCATTTGAGCTTGTTGGAGGCAAAGAGCCGTTCTCCTCATATGATTGCACTTCTTTGTGGTCATCATAACTTTCAATAACTTCGTTGTTTTTTACTGCCGTCATGGCCATAGCAGTTGTAGGCTGCTGTAGTGTTGGTCTGCTCTGATTTACGGTTGCATCGCTTTCGATTAGTCGTGCATTTTCGGCAACTGCCGCTGAGAATTTGGAAAGCTCCATGACCTGATCGCCTAAAGCCGAGCCATCGCTTGCTTCTTCGACAAAGCCAGCAGCTTTACCGCCAATGTCTCTGGGTGTACCTGAGGTAGAAGATTGGGTAGACGTGGATCGGGGACTGAAACTTTGAGCTCTCTGCACACCTCGAGGTGAACTAGCCGCCCGTTGGAGCACAGCAGATATGACATCAGCAGGGCGCGGCTCTGACAGTTTCTTAAATGTTCTTCGCCGAACTGTGATCTCGGGTGCTGGAGCAGACGATATTTGCTCTTCCCTGGGCGCTGAAGCTTGCCGTTGCACTGATGTAATGATAGGTATTTGGTTAGAAAAGAAAAAAAATGTTAATTGAAAAACAAGATGACAGCAGTAATGTTATAATTGCTGTAACAAATTACATTAGGAATTTGAAAAAAAAAAACAAAAAAACTTTTAAACGTATTGTAGTCGACTTCGATAACTTTTGAAAAAATGTCGATACTTGCTTTGGATTGCAACTAATGTAATTACTGTAGGCACATTATAAAAATTTGAATTGAAGTTTGGTCAGACCTTAATCTTGGTTAATTTCTACGATGCAGGCTTTCTGTTTTGCATTTATTTCTATCCTTTAGTCCACAGGTAAAATCGAAGAAATGCGCTTCAATTTTGATACTGTTGAATGAACTTTCCGTAAAAGATGCATCCTCTCCCTCTCCTTTACCTTCAGACATTGGATATAGCTCCCACTATTTACTCTCCAAATAAAAGTGGGCATTAACTAGGAGCCTATCCATATCCTAAAATGCACTGTTTTCAACATATGTTCTTTTTCTTGTGAACTATAGGTTAAGTTAAATAAAGGTTCTATGCCTCTAGGTGTACACCTGTCTGTCTCTTTTCTCCCCATTCTAACCTTACCCTCAATATTTCTAACTTTCCTAAAAGAGAGGAATTGACCTCGGAACATAAAGACTGAATTACTCGAGGTATCTTCCCTCGATATTACTCTCTTTCTATTTCTCTATAGGTTATCTTCGTTGCGTCCACGAAGCTATTCTCTCTATCTCTGTGTTTCTCTGTTTTTCTCCTTTCCGTCCTCGTCTTGCATTGAATGATTGTATCGCTCTCAGTCTCCTCAGACAACCCTCTCTCTGTATCCGACTCTGTCTTTAAGTTGTTCTCTATCTCTGTTAATCTTTTTTCTCCCTATCTCTGTTAATCTTTTTTCTCCCTATCTCTCTTAATCTTTTTTCTTACTCCCACTATAGCTCTCTATCTCTCTTACAGCGACTCTCTCTCTTCTTCCGTCTTCGAAAACTCTCTTATACAACTTTCCCTCTTCTTCTCTTTCTCTATCAAGATTCAAATTCAAGATTCAAAATTCTTTATTGATCCCACTAGGGGAAATTCTTTGGACAAGCTTCTTTATGAAAAAACAAAAAACAGTTATGAACATGGACATAGAACGTGTAAATTGAAAATATGTTAGTATAAATCATTAACTTTAACTTTAAACCACAGTCTTTTTATATATATTAATTAACTATATACTAATATCACACTCAAAAAAAGCAATCAAAAAGGAATGAAAGTATATTCGTAGCATAAAAATTATTGGCAATATAAGTATGGAGTATTTAGATCTAAATTGTGGGAAATTTTCCTTTAAAATTTTTATTGTGTAACGAAATCGATCTAGGTATAAACGAGTTAGCGTATCTCTGTGTTCTAGCTTTTGGGGCCCTTAGTCTCCCACTACGCTATCATTCTCCTTCTTTCTATATCCTTACCTTTAGGATCTTGCACAGTGAGGGTACACGAACAGGCCGACTCTCCTACGTCATTCCTTGCCACACACTCATACACGCCCCCATCGGACATGGCGGCGCCTAGCACCTCGAGGCGAGCCACGCCACCACTGTAAGACTGTATACAACGGGCGGAGTCCCCCACAAGCTGACCATCCACACGCCAGAACACCAATGGTCTGGGCACACCTCTCACCTCACACTTAAACATGACGGAGTGTCCGACCTGGGTGGTCACATCATCCGGTGTGGACGTGAAGAATGGCACCTGGTTCTTCACTGTTGACGATGATGATGAGAAGATGAAGAAAAAACAAAACAAAAAACAAACAAACGAAAAAAGCGTTCGTGAATAATTCTAACAGAATCATCACCATAACTTTACTCAAAGTTTCAACAGACTTTTGCTTATCAATGTGATATTAATGGAAGTGTATATCTTGAATAATAGTAGTCAAGTATCTAAGAAAGGAGAAAAATAAAGACCATCGCTTGGCATTACTGTTAAAGGATTGCAATGTACTTCACAGCTGTTATCATCATTGCCATATTCGTTACAACAGCCATGTAAACTAAACCAAAATAATAACCCTCATCATAATGCACCCCCAACCCTTCAACACACACACCATCACCTTGGAACATGATAATGATAATAATAATAATAATAATAATAATAATAATAATAATAATAACAATAATAATAATAATAATAATAAAAATAATAATAACAATAATATTATCTTAGTAATAAACATAATCATGTTCAACTTCATCCTCTCTACCACAGTTCTTTTCATCATCGTTGTATACAACGACGCCAGCACCATCAACACATTTCGCCTTCTCATTCCTACCACGACCACCACGCCGATCGCGCGTGCCAACCACCTTGTTTCAAACACAGTCAGGCAGTGCTCACCTTGTACAATAACTTCGGCATCCATGGAGACCCTGCCAGCAGGATTGCAGGCCACACAGCGGTATGTGCCCGCATCCTCCATCCTCATCTCGCTGAGCTCTAGCGTGGCTAGACGACCATCATAACACGATCTGGATGAAAACAGACGAAATTCCAGCATATCATGCTTTCACCCGTAAATAAAAAGTTTTCAGAGTTTAATTTCTTTAGACAGATTCATGCGGTAAGGCTTCCTGGGAGTGTTTAGACGGAGAAAAAAATGACAAAGAAAACGAGAGACGTGGTTGAGATAATACGATTAGGCTGAATACATGCATGCAAGGGAGCGCCAGTTAACGGGATCAGATAATGAATTTTTCTGAACTTATGATAAAAACATGCTTTAGTAGATGTCAAAGCACTTGAAATGAACTCGCAGTAGGGGTGCTGATCCGCTGTCATGGCCACTGCTCTGCTATTGCCTAAATCAGTTGATTCGATATGGTACCCTCTATTCTAAAACTATCTTCCGTTTGAGACACGGTCACAGTATAGCAAACAAACGTAAAGCTAAATTGGCCTACAGACAAAATACGCAACATAGACAACTAATACATGTACTATGTACTGTCTTCCTGCACAATATAACCGGCTACAACTGTGTACCTGAAAGTGAGCTCAGGAGATAGCTCTTCTCCATCCTTCGTCCAGGTGATGCTCGGTTCAGGGGTTCCTATCACATCACATTCCAGGCGCAGCGTGTCTCCGTTATTCACGACTTTGTTGGACATCTTCGTCAAGAACATGGGAACCACTGTGGTTTCGGAGCCGCAAGCTAAACAGAAGCATTAGAAAATGATACTTACCATTTTCATCTAAATATTTATAAAACTTCCAAATTATTAAAAAAAAATTTTTTTTGACTTGAAGGGGTAATTCCGCTCACCAACTTTTAAAACAATATGTACCATACGTTTTTTCACTAATAGATAAGGAGAACATTTATAGATGAATGGGACAACGACAATCGCAATGTCACGATTTGGGTTGAAGAGTATCTTAACAAAAACCAAAGTTTTCCATACTTTGCGATTTTCATATTCATCATCATATTACTTGAAATGTTCACCAAAAGCGAGAAGGGAAAAAATTCATAAACTATATTTTTATACTGATAATAAGGTCCTGCTTACTATACAGAAATGAAAGTTACCCACAAATTATTTAAGATAAGATAAGGTAAATCTTTATCAAATCTTTATTTGACTCACCATCCACATCTAGCCTACAGGAAGAGCGGGATTCCCCAGCCTCGTTCTTGGCCACGCATGCGTACTCGCCCACGTCATCCAAGAAGACCTCACCTATCTCCAGCCTAGCGCAGCGCCCATCAAAAGTCTGCTTGAAGTCGCTAGAGTTTCTCTGAGGATAACCAAGTACAAAAACAATAAACATGTAGTTTTATTTGAACTTCAAGTCTTGATTCTAAGGAATTGACAATGAGAATCGTTTTCGAATAATATACGTAACAATTTGAACAAGGTCCTGTCCTGTACACCATGTATACAAAACCTTTAGGCGCACTCATTCA
>BMAT01003800.1:125071-135701 GCA_019649035.1 Elysia marginata | reverse complement strand
GAGAGAGAGAGAGAGAAAGAGAAAGAGAGATGCCGGCTTCAAAACAATAAAAAATACATGCATTTAGCCTAGCCTGAAATTTTAGAAAAGTGTTAAATTTGGGTATAAACAGGACTGAGACGATGGCTTAAAAACAGATTTAAAGACACACCTGTTTTTAATATAAAAAAAACCAAAGTATTGACTTAAAACTCAATGATGTTATCATACACTTTAAATTCTATATGATTCTTTTAATTTTCGATTCTTATAAAATGAAATGATATGCTTTCTTTTCTTGTTTAACATAGGGGTTACGTTAAAATTAGACCGAAAAGGATATTTTTTGAACCGTTAGTTTGGAAGAGTAATGTTTACTAAGAGACTCAACACTATTATGGGAGAGGCAAAGTGTTGTTTACATAGAATACAAAAAAACGCTTACTCTTAACAACAACACGACAGGAAGTTCTCGCTTCACCAGCCTCGTTCTGGGCAGCGCAGACGTAGAGGGCTGTATCAAAGATGGTGGCCTGATTGACACAAAAACTGGCTTTCCCAGTATCCGGATCATAGCGAGAGATTGCCTCATCTAAACAAAGACATAGTGTTTCACAATAGTGTTAAAATACAAGTTTGTTACTTATTAAATGATTAAGTTGTACCACTTTCATTTGAATTTTAGATATATACCGAAACTTTTATTTTTAGAAAGTAAGATCTAATAGCAATACCATCAAAAACACCTACATCTTCATACATATGCACATTGTACTCCTTGAGTTTTCTTCTTTTGTTCTCTTCGTTTAAAAAAAATTAATCTTTGCGCAAATTTTTTCAATGGAAACTTGAGTTACTAAAAATACAAAAGTTTGTGAAACTACTCAGAATTAAGTTTCTATCAACCACGCACGAACCCGTCATTATTAAGTTTTCTTGAGCATCAACATTGCAATAAATATTTTTTTGTTATTTCTTGCCAAATTATTGTTGATGTAAGGAATTGTAAAAAAAAAATTAGCTTACAAATAATATTTTTAGGTAAAGATATTTTACGTCTCGTGAACTTCTCGGGATCGTTTGTACGGAGATGGGCATAGAGAAAAAAAAGGTAATGCTCGTATTGAGTCTAGCACTGCACTGTTGAGGCGTCACATCTCTTTTCTCTTAAGCTCAGGGAAGGGGGGATAGTGAACAATTTAAAGTACATTTTATGCGCGTTACTTTTATTGAGTTTTGAACATCAAAATAAAGACAAAGTTTTTGTAAAACTTAATACGTACAAGAAAAAGTACAACATTCAAAGTAAGCAATTTTTCTATACCTCCGTCACAGGTAACTTCTACGTCATCTTTATACCAGGTAACTCCGACCACTTGGCTAGTCGAGAAAGCGCATTCGAGAGTCAACTGTCTCCCCTCGCATACTGTTGCGTTCTTTAGAACCTGGACCACTTCAGGTGGACCTGTAGAGTTATCGAAACGGCTGGTTATTAAAAGTGTTCGAGACTTTATTATTAGCCTACATTTTAAGGAATAAGGAGATATAAAGAAATAGAGGGGCAGAAAGAATCACAAACAGGTAAAAGAGACAATTGAAGACATATAGACAAAGCTACAAACATGTAAAGGGATAAAAAAAGAAAGGCAGTAAAAAGGTTTTACAGTAATAAAAAACACGGGAAGATCTTCGGACTAAAAGAGACACATGTAGATGAACCAAACTACGGTAAAATTTTATAACTTAGAGGATTAAGAAGACTATTCTCTTCACATAGACGAGGAGAAAAGAGCAAAAATATTTAAAGTCAATATTTGTAAACTTAGACAAATATGAATCATAATAAACAGAATTTAAGAGCAAATTGACATTTCCTAAAAACCACATGATTTCTGATACTGTTATGGAGGTCCGTAAAAGAAATTTCATGAAACGTTGAACAAGAAGCTCAAACATCAAAGAATTTTTTATGGTAAGAAATAAGCTTGGATCGAATGCTACCCGAGCAGCATTCAGAAAATATTCTATATTCTTGTGTAATTTCTGCAGTATACTCTTTTTTTTAATCCAGTGAAAGCAACACAAGATTACATACACGAATTTTCATGTGGTTCATAGTCAAAAGCTTTGAAAAGTGCGATTTTTAGCCAAAATCTTTGCATATTTATCTCTCGTTAGAACAATTGTTTTCATAATTCAAAATAAACAAAATCAGTATTGTGACATGCGAGAAAACTTACAACAAACTACAAAACGACACTCTCAACATCAACAAAAGAAAAGACATGTAGAGGTTTCATAAATATATCTTCA
Organism: Elysia marginata; assembly: GCA_019649035.1. NCBI lineage: Eukaryota > Metazoa > Mollusca > Gastropoda > Plakobranchidae > Elysia > Elysia marginata. The sequence continues at coordinate 133,409 of BMAT01003800.1, read as the reverse complement.
GTTGATGAGTCACAAAGAAATATCCAATCACAGCAAATTAATCCAAGACGAACACAAAATTTGTCCCGCTTGTGATGCAAATAAGGTGTTAATAATAAAACTCTACATAAGTTAAGGATCGCAATCTCTCTCTGCCTCAGTCACTCTGTCTTTGTGCATAGATCTTTGTCTCTGTCCGCCTGCCACGTGTCTGTCTTTTCCATTGCGTCAAAAATCACAGACCGAAATAGACTGCTGCGATGCTCTTTCGCATCATTATCGTCAGAAAGGTGCAAACAAACACACACAACCAAAGGGAGACTATTACTCTGTCTTTGTGTCACTGCAAGACAACAACCGTGTATGACGGTGAATGAGTGAGTTATTATTGAACACAATGCCCTGTCTATCAAGCAATTGGTGGTGCCACGCCAGCAGTGATTTGCCTACTTGCTCCGTGGCCCATGAAGCGAAGAGACCTCAGGACGCGGACCTGAGCCTGTTTGGGATGAAGAACACCGTCCAGGGCGAAGTTGCTCCTTCTCCTGCTTTTTCTGCTGCTTAACGACTTCCGCTTCTTGTTAAAGCTGCGGCCCATCTTTCTTACCCAGGAGCCTAGCGTTAATGTATAATATGCATTATTCAAACACAGGAATTTTTGTGATTACAACATTGCCGTGAAACTTACTATTCAAATTAAATTGTCCAAAAGTTTTTTTGGCCTATCTTTCATCAATTCTTCAGTTACTCTAAAAATTGCGGCCCACTTTTATCATCAATGTTATGCCAATACTGACATTACTTTCACGATAACTAACGACGGACAACCATCATCAACATTGCCTTGATCATTCTATGAAAGGGTATAAGCCTCACATCAACATCCATCACATTCTCTGTCCTGGGCCAGTCTTTTAAACTCATTGCTTGACTTTCCAAATCTACTGAAGTTTGCTTATCTTTCCCTTTTCCGTGTCTCGTACGGCCTGCACCTCCCCCCTTTTTCCCAATCCAGTGCTTTCTTGACTATGCTCTCATTGTCTTTCTCTAATGTGTGTCCGATTCATTTCCATCTTCTTTTACCCTCATCATCTGTTAGTGATGTTTGTTTCATTCTTCAATAATATTTTTATTCCTGACCTTGTCTCTCGAACCCACCATGGAAAACCTTCTTAATCGACTTTCGAGTCTTTGCTATATTTGTAACAAAATGGGGCAGATATTAAAGATTACAACACAACAGATGAACGGCAATCCCTATTTAGCTAACTGTCACGGAGGAAGTCAAAATAAACCATGTGCAAACCGTTCTGGGTCAATTTGATCCAGAGCCCTATAAAAAAAAATCAAGAACTAAAATTGAAGCTTTTTGAAATAGTGTAATACTGTTCATTTTTACTCTTGTTAAGAAAATGCTGAAATCCAACTAATCAATTATATCAAGATTCCAACTTTTGGTTTCTGCATGAAGGCTGCCTCATAATTTTTGTTTCTGATATTCAATTGAAGAATTCTGCATCAGAACAATAAAACATTCACGATCCAGTCTTTGGAAGTCGTGGTCTGTTTGAACCCAATGACCCAGCTTGGAAATTAGGTAGAATAAATGACGTTTTAAGTGTTCTGTGATATGTCAAACGCAACGGGGCAAATACAATCTAATCAAATCAAGCAAATACAAAATTTATCACCGGACCGAGCACAATCTTGCCTCATAAGTCAAACTCTACACGTCTACGCTGTCAACGGTTATAATTATGGCACACAACCAAGACACAGATTTATGATTATTTGCATACAATATAGAACAATCCCATCCAAAATGACATTTACTTATATCAACACAAGCAATTATTTACGACCTAATGTTAATCCATGCAAGAGCAAAACATTTTACACAAGGAAATGCAATCCGCAAGATAACTTAGACATTAAAAAAGGGTTCTGTTGGAGACGTAGACTCAGGAAGGCTAGAAAACGGGTGCTCCCTCAGACTTTCTCACGTAGATAAACGTCTCCAGTATTGATGACAGTATGGTTACATCTCGTTCATAGAAACAGCGCAGATAGAGATACAAGAAGAAATGTATTTTAAACGGAGACAACGACACATACAAAGTTAGTCTTCGTGCTACCGTATACATGTAAACCAAGTTCAGTATTGGACAGTGAGTTAATAGCAAATTAATAATGATAATGATTCTGTAAAAGTTTTATCCTGACATTAATGCGGAATTGATTTCTACACAATATGGCCATCGTGGATAGTAATTGTGAAAGAAAAGGGTGGGCTTCTGGATTTTAGAGCAACTCAACAAATATGAAATGGTGACGACGAAAAGCAAATATGCGGACTACATCGTTATTGTATGGGATATGTCACTTTCACTAACAAGATTTTCTCTCAAACATAGCCAAAAAAATAAGAACTGCAAAAAAGGATTTCCTTAGACGTTTAATCTTTTCAGAGCTAAGTCGCGTGCATGATCATGAAGAGGCATAGTATGGTTTAGTCTCAAGTCAGTGCGTCTTGGCATTGAAGAATCGTCAGTGCGACATAAAGAGAGAGAGAGAGAGAGAGAGAGAGAGAGAGAGAGAGAGAGAAGAGAGAGAGCTTTTCAAAATATTGAGTAAAAGTAAGCTAGACCTTACAAAATCCGAAGCCTTAATTCCGTGTGTTTATCAACCAGTTAGAAAGTTCTTCCTTTATACACTTGCATATTGACAAAGCCAACATCATTCTTAATGTTGAACAAGATAAGAGCCTGATTGAAAAATAAAATTGTTTTAAATAAAAGACTCATCCTTCAGAAAATAAAATTACACTTTTGATAGATAGGTGGCCAAACGCAAAGGTGTCTGAGGTATATTGACATAGAGAAGCTCAAAGCACACGGAAACGCTAGCGCTTCTGAATTTTGAATTTCAGAAAGGTTGATACAGCATTAAAACTGTGACATGCCTTTAAATACAATAGAAACTATAGCATTGAGAAGAACAGTTTTCACTCTTTAAGTAAGGTTTCGTTTAGAAGCTGGGATTTCCTTCCATCGTCGTCATAAAGCAAAGACGCCAAGCATAAGTGTCGACGCAGTGTAGCTCTGTATACCTGTGTCTGGGCTTGCGCGAGTTTTGCTTGATACAGCCACACAATGGGTTGGGTAACTGACAGGTCTGTGTTATTGTTTTTCTGCTTTTTGTAAACATGTATGACCTCTCTTGATCCCTATAATGAATGCTTCGAATCTAGCTCTAACTGAATTTTTTTTTATCTAAAGTCTAGGTTTATAGAGACATTCTAACTTGGAATCTATACTCCTAACTAGATCTAGATCTAAACAGGCCTCAAAAGGCTTGTCTGGACCACAGGTCTACTGATGTAAACAAACTGTCAAAACTAGGTCAACACTTCGATTGGAAAATTTATAATTTAACAACATTTTAAAAAAGCATGAAATCGGCAGTTTATGGTAAAGTAATGTTTTTAACATTAAGAAATCAAAATTGTTTACTTTTTGCTGTTTTTTTTATTTTACTGGGTCCATATTCCGTAAAATAGATCACGAAGCGGAGCTGCCACGCTAGTCCTGCTAGACGTGTTATTGGTCAGTGCTCAAAAACGCGTCTGACGCGACTAGCAGGGTTTTTGGGTCAGATTGAGCGCAGGCTGACGGTAGAGCTACGCTGCGCGGTTACTACAAAACGTATACGTTCATTTGCACAGTGCAAGTTAGGTCAGCTACAGTACAGAAGCTACAGCGCTACACTGCGTTGACTCTAATAGGATATTGAGTAAGAGCATAACATGACAAAATTAATTGGATAATAAAAACAACCTACGTAATTGCCCAGGTCACTCTTGTAATTCAGGTAATTACTGGTTTAAATGAACTCCAGAAAACCAAATATAATGGATGCTTATTAAAACGGGCAAAATGTGCCTTTTTTCTTGATGGTCACTTTGTTTCTTTTTTCGAATTTGCCCTTCATTTTGACAAAAAAAAACAACTTACATATCCTATATAAGGTAAATATCAAACAAAGATGTTTGGCACTTATTAAGTCGACGTCAACGGCACTAATGCCAAAATTTAAACGTATAAAGTGTCATAAAACGTAGGAGGAACATAATTTTGAAGCAATGACAAAAGGTGCTAGAGACAGGGCTAGAAAGGTCAATTAGGAGGTAAAACTAAAACATAGAAGGCTGAATTGGATTTACATGAACACAGGCAGGACAATTAAAAGATTTTCAGCCGCTCCGAAGTAAAGTTTGGGAAGCAACATCTCTAAGAGAGATAAGCTGTTCAAGAAGATAAAGAAAATTTCAAATATTTTTTAAACGACAGAAAACATTGTCGATTCATTTTGCATTGGTTGTAAGTCTTGAAAGAATTGATAAAGTCACCAAAAGATATTTCTGTCATGATTACGTACCGTTAACTTTTTGTAAAAAGATATCTTTTTTAATGAAGGCTTTTTGAGTTTATAAGAAATTCGGTTAGCCTAAGTACTACCTGATAATGTCCATCACAAACTTTCCTTTTGATACTTTTGATTAACAGGATTTTACAAAATTGTGTCTTTGGTAAGTCCCGATAATAATCATTGTTTTGAAGGAAATGAAAATAAAAAAGCAAAAACAAATTGGATTTTAAATGACTCAATGCGTGACACCTGCTAAAAGTTTGTGTGATTTCTAAACATATTTGTACGTTGTCGCTGTTATCTTAATATAGACATAACAAAATTTAAATTTATAGTGGTAATATTAGTACTTTTTAGGGTAATTATTATACTAATAGTATGAAAATGTAGTATTGACGTCATCATTGTCCACGAATGTTACTATTGCGGCATATGTTAGTATTCTCAGGGCCACTGTCCTCTTTCTGGCAAATTGTATTGTCCGTCTTCGTGTTTATTGAATAAAAAAAAGTTGGTATGATTGGATCAACTAGATAACAAGGCGCTGCAACAAACTACTAGTGAATGCCGTTTGCTATGGGATAATAAAAACCTATTACAAATAGTCATACTATGCAAAGTAAACCTTATAATATTTACAAATTGGGGAGTAATAAAAGAAGAAAGATGAGCATGGTATTAAAACGTTCTCGAAACGCTTTAGCTACCAAAATCCCTTCAAAAGGAGCCTTGAACTTTTCAAATATTACCCTTTCAAAGACACTCACCTTCGACATGTTTGGAACTTTCCTCTGGTTGGACGGCTGTGTGACTCTCTGCGGATTTCGCTACGACCAACTCTTCTTCGGATCCTCCCCCACTGCCGTATCCACTGCTGACTTTGGATAAATCCATCCCGACCTTAACATTTAACATTGGCACCTGGGTCATTGTGCTTTCCTGAGAGTTAGGAGATGAAGCCGAACGCAAACCGTCTTCCTTGATATCCTCTACCTCTCTCCTTTGTACCTTGATTGAGGAAGTTTCTGACGAATCTTGAACGTCGCGGCGTTGTTCATCTTGCTCAATGTTTGATGATGACGTGGTCTTGTGAAGGTCATCAACAACAGCGTCCATTCCGTCGTCTTCATCATCACCTAACGTGGTGACGTGTGTCTCAGCACGGTTGCCCCAGGATTTCCCTTTGCTAACAGACTTTGCGCCGGACTCTACAACAACGTCGTGCTCCACGGTTTGCGCTGCGCCGTGTCGGTCTCGCCGCAGCCTGGTGGTTACGGCACTTCGGGAATAATAGTTTGAGCCGCGTGAGGTGAGGCGCTTCTTGGTGCGTATCACATCCCTTTCCTCGATCACAACATCAGAGAACGGGTCGGCGATGGAGGTGTCTGCTGTACCTTTTGCACTGTTCCCATCAGATTGTTTAGGTTTGTCTACGGCTGATCTTTCTCCGCCCTGCATTGTTTTCACGGCTGGACGTTGAACCCGATACTTCCGTTCCACGATGGTATCTCTAAGCTCCTCCGTCGCATCACTGGGCGTGCGTAGACGTCTAGTGCGAACAGTAACCGTCCGATTCTGACCCGGTTCTTCGCTCGAAGCTTGATAAGTAACTGATCCGTCATCGTCTTCGTTTACGTCAAACGTACGTTTTGACACTGCCCGTGCACCAGATTTAGCCGATTTCACGGTAGAAACCGCGGGAGGGTCTCGATAAGGTATTTTCTCGCTAGGCTGCACAAGGGTTAAAGTTGTAGATGAAGTAACAACCTCGTTCATGGTGTCGTTTTGATTCGTAGATCCAGAGGTTTTGTTGTTTCTGTTGATATCACCGACACCACTTCTGCTATTATCCCTACCGTCATCTAAAGTCTTTTCCTCACTAGCATCTTTTACAGAACGATCAAAACTTATCGTCTTGTTGTCATTCGTATCCGTGGTAACGTGGTCGTTGTTGTTCAGGTTATCACTGCTGTCAGCTAGAAGAGTTTCTGGCCTAATGTCACTATCTCCTGCTACAACCGGCGGGGAACTCAATATGGTGTCCGTGCTCGTTTGGCCTGATGAAATCACCCAAGGTGTAGGTTTGATGTCCACCTGCAAAACAAGAATAACTTTATCATTTACTTAAAAATAGTTTGCAAAATAGTAAAAAAAACAAACAAACTAAAAAAAAAAGAGACTTGGTATTTTCCACCAATTAGCTATATATGGGGCGAAAGGTGTGGGCAGGAGTTTTATGTTTGATAGACGAAACCTTGATTATAAAACTTGAGGGACGGAAGTAAAAATTCGATTTATAAGTATTCTAAGGCAACACAGAAGAGAAAACGAGAAACGTAGGAGACGTTTACAGGTGTCATACTTTTGTTTGACATACCAAAGCAACATCCTTAGGAAACTTGGAACTTTATTTGTGTTTATATCTTTCCATCTATTTTATTATTTCACTAACTAACGTTACGTAATTGCATTTGAAAGTTATAATTATTTCCTCTCATTTTTCCTCGAGGAGAATAAAAAACCATTTGAATCTGCGAAGCATTATCTCTGTTTGGATTTAGACCAGTCCCAACGGTGACAAAAGAAATGCATGGCTAAAAGGACCTTGTGTAGGTTCCGAGAGAAACCATGATAACCACTGTAGAAACTAAACACACAGAGGAATAGCTGATCAACTCAAACCCCAGACCTCATGATTTAGAGACAAAGAGTTTTAGCGAAGGACCCGATTCCCCGAAGAACATACTGATAAATCTTCCTTGCTGCTTACACCACAACTAATTGTGCTTTTTCAAATCGCTCCTTGAATTATTTAACTCTTTTCTCTCAACGCAATTGTGTAATTATCAAGATATTTGCTGGTTTGGATTTAAGCAAAACATCGTATGAAACAGATTCCAGTACAGCTTTTAATATTAAAAATCTTCGAAAGGCCACCTTTTCTCTAAACCTGAGCAGGTCAAATTAGAGCTCAAACGCCAAATCTCGTAATCTAGAGACAGAATATCTACCACAAGACCCAACGCTCGCCAAAGAATAACCATTGATAGTCTGTATCTGAAGACCAACTTTATTTGTTTTTCAAATTTTCGCCCCTTAGGATTATCTATCTACCTCTTAGGTAAACCAACGCAACCATACAATTGTGCATCAGAACCTTTAAAACTGTTCGCCAAAAATACAAGACCACATGAAACAGATACTAGCACAGCTTTTTAAAATGATAGGGTCATGAAAAAATAACCACCATATTTAAATCTAGTAGCCTATTCTCTCAGCTTGAGCCGACCCTTCCAGCTGGCCTGTCAATGGACTACCACTCCATCTACCTCAGACTGACAAAACAATAATTAGGGAGCCGCCACACGGAACAATCACACCGGGCATTCCCTGGCCTGGGCTAGCCTAGCCTAGCTGGCCTGAGCAGATTAGTTTTTGACCTGGGAACTGAACAGACACCAAGGTTGGTGGAATGAAACCTCAGTAAAATATCCTTAGAGGAAAAGCATCACCATTCATAATGCTGTATCTTTATCACTAGAACATTAACAATGACAACCACTACTACTTTGACTTCTACTGGTTTTCGTGCTCCTACTTGTGCCGCTGATACTGCTGTTAAGAGAAGTACTATTTTATGATTATCTTTTATAGAAACATAAATAACATTACTGCAAGGCCAAAATGCAAAAAAAAACAAAAAACAACAACAACAAAGACCACTGCTGCTGCTACAACAACAACAAAACAACTTCTTCTTCTTCTACTACTACTACTACTACTACTACTACTACTACTACTACTACTACTACTTCTACTACTCCTACTACTACTGCTACTACTACTCCTACTACTACTACTACTAATATTAATACTGTTGCTGATGCTACTACTACTACTACTACTTCTACTACTACTACTACTACTACTA
>BMAT01003800.1:83420-113990 GCA_019649035.1 Elysia marginata | reverse complement strand
AGAAGAAGAGAAAGAGGAAGAAAACAAAGATTGACAACAATTACAACAACAGCAGTTACAGCAGCAACGAAACCATAAATATCAACAACGATGCTAATAGAAAAAAGTACAACAAAATTTACAGCAGCAACAACTACAAAAATAACATTGAGCTGTGCACATTATCGTAATATTGCCTTTTGGCTATCAAAATGGCTGACTCTCCCGAAAGTTAGAGTAAAGCTCTTGTGCTATGCATGAATATGATTTTACGTGAAAAGGGTCTTATTGGTCCATTTCACAAAAGAGTTTTATTCGAACTCCCGGGAGCGCACGCCATTATGATAGCAAGACGCAGCATTTCCGTAATTCGTACAGCTTCTATATTCACAACAATTCTTACAAGAAAAAAACAAACAAAAACATAACTATAATTCCTGCCCTTAATTCTTTGGGAAAACCCAAAACTCAGCGCACCCAGTGAACTATTATAGAGGGTGGCAGCACCTATAAAAACTTCTTTATATCTTTCACGAGGACAGGTTTAGCTGACCCAGAGTCCCATCAAGTGGTCTGGCTTATCCACCCGGGTGGAAAATGATTATTTTTGATCTGGCTGGCCAGATGAGTGTGTGGCTGGACCCCCATGCTGCGACTACCTGGGGATCTTGTCAAATACCGGGATTAATATCATAGGAGATCCTTCTGTAACTGGGAGCTACGTAAACCCATAGCTTTTTAAAAAGGACGTATTAAGTTTCTGTCCTCACTGTTAGTGTGTCTGTTTACCTGTTGATTGTTACTTGTTTTCCAATCATTAAGAGATATGCTCTTAATAGGTCCAGAAGTCATAGATTTAGATTAATTTTCCTTTGCGAAATGACACCGGAAAGTTTGTTTGTCAAAACATAACTTTAATTATGATGAAATGCGTATTGTATTAATAAGTAAGGGGAGGCAATTTTTTGATGATTGAAGAATGTTTAGAAAATTGACAAATTGAGTATGATTTCATTTTCAGTATATATAGAAGTCAACAAGTTATTATACTTTGATCACAAACGCTATATATCGTCCAAGATAGAGTGATATGTAGACAGATAGTCAGAAAAAAGAAGAAATAGAGATATAGATAGATAGACACATAGATAGATATATAGATTGAGAGAGAGAAAGAGAGAGAGAGAGAGAGAAAGAGAGAGAGAGAAAGAGAGAGAGAGAGAGAGAGAGAGAGAGAGAGAGAGAGAGAGAGGTGGGGGGGGAAGAAGGGAAAGATATTAATCAAACAGATCTTAAAGTGTTCAATATTGAGTATAGCCCAAGGGTTAAACAGACTCAATGAAACTGGTCTCGGTACCATAGAGCGTTGACTATTTTAAGTCTTTTCTCTCTTTGTTGGTTCGTCTTGTTTCCTGTAGATTTTTTTTAAGAAATGGACTCTCGTGTATCACTTAGTGTAAGAAGTTATTCATTTAGATTCTTGGGTTGGCTTACATGCGTACTCACTATGCCAAAAAAACTACAGTTTAAACGAACGTTTCCTACCAATTTACAAACGACTTCAGTTTTAAGGATCATCCATAACGCTGAGAAAACTAAACAAAATCCTCGATCATACAATTCGCAACATCAAAATCATACGTTTCATTTATTCCACAAAAATATTTTTCATCGTTGGAATAGCTACTCCTGCTATTTACACATTACTATAACCCTTTAATCCTTTTTGGGTGCCTTCTCTTTTTACCATTTTATCCTTGCAAACCAAAACTGTATGAAGCTCACGCTGGTAGGCATGTTTTGCTTTACAAGTCTTCATGTAGGTTAGATACACCTAACTTTAGGAAACACCTGGGGGAGATGGTAATAGATCTGTAGGGGGCAATAGCTCTCGTAGTTAAGTGATAGCGTGATGTGGTGAGTTTTGGGCTGTATCTGAGCCTGCTATGATTAATTCAAGCTTTAAGTACAATGATATTCCTGAGTAGGATGAGTGGGGCGTTGTTTAAGATCAGCACAAACCTATTCAGGTGTAAGCTTAAACAATGGTTGGTTATTAGTTCATTCTGCTGTACAATAATCTCGAGCAGACAGTAAAATTCAACAATATGTGATCATAAAAGTATGAAACTAAGAAGAGGATAGAGAGATGTATAGTTCTCAGACTTCTAAATGTTCGCAATGGTGTCCATTAAGCTTTTACTTTTTACACTTGGTGTAGCGAGTTGTGTCTTTAATTAACAACACATCGAAAATGAAATTTATTCTTTTTAGCTTAAGCTACTCTTGTCTTTTTCCTCAAGTTCCGCAAAACTTAGTTACAGTTTTAAAACCATAGCAAACGCAGACTGTGACTGAACCATCAATGTTTTGGGCTGCGTTAGTTTTCCCATTTTATTTCAAGTTTTTAAATATTAACTTTTTCATTGCATTGTGAAGCAGTCTTTAAGACACTCAATTTCGTGGGTCCTAGAATAAATCTTTTAAATCGTTTAAACAGGGTTTATGGTATGATCAAGTTCAATAAAGTTTTAGACTGTCCTAACAGACCACCATAATCTACAAAAAATTTCACAATAGTATATTATTTTTTTTATTGTAGCTTATTTTGTTTTTAGAAAGATATCACGTCTAGTTCCCAAGAGAAAAAGGTTAGTACGTAAGTCTTACATTTATAAAGGTGAGCCATCCCTCAATTTTATTATAAAAAAGCGTTCACAACAGCCAGATTCTTCAAATGTGCAATGCATAGGGAGGAAATCAGAGTAACGAGGCCTAGTGAGAAAATTAATTACTATTTTTACAGAACACAATTTCTTTATTGCTCATATGGGACATGTAATGATTCCCATAACGTGCAATAACAACGGACGTTCAAACTTTAAACTTGAAAATTGCACATACGAGGGTCAACAACATCGAGAAATAGTCGAAACAGTGTCTAACATACTTAAACATTCTTTGATCACAGAGAGCGCTCTATCGACTAAACTATCCGCTAATACCCAAACTTTTAGTTTTCATAACTCTTTCAGTTAACCAAATTAAACATATTTCGATAACTAAACACTCCGTAAGATTTCACCAGAAATTGTTTGAGCTGCGCAAATGAAATGTTGTATTGAACCAAAACTGTCTTTGAAAATTCTTATGAAAACGATAGACGGATACTTGGCAGTTGAGAGAGAGAGAGAAAGAAAGAGAGAGAGAAAGAAAGAAAGAGAGAGANNCAGACAGACAGACAGACAGACAGACAGACAGACAGACAGACAGAAATAAGAATAGGGAGAGTATAAATTTATAATTTGTTGGTCATGAAAAACTATTTTCAAAAGCGCGAAGTAAACCGTACTGAAGAAATAAAAAAAACAAATATTGTAAAACTATTCATCACTAACAAGTAAAAAGACAAAATACTCACATTTTTGGTCTAATTCACGAGCGCAGACTACCCTGATTAAACGAACATTATACTCTAAGATTTTACAAGAGAACCTACCAATAATAATATTTTGAAAAATCTTAACATGTATTCTGCACAGGACTTCTATTTCGTAACACTTTGTTAGCCTTCCCGGAAAACTCAGAAAAAACCCACTGCACTATTATTTTCACATTTCAGTTAGATCTGGAATAGCAAAACCACAAGATCTACAAACTCATACCTACAGCAACCTCTCGTGACAACAATAAATTGCTCATCGCAAATTACTGAAAAGTATACACATCCACACTCACCAACGACGCTTAAGAGTCATTATGGCTGGCTGTCATTATTTCTTGCAGTTAAGTGCCATCGCCCGAGAGCAGAGAAGAAAACGAGACCAAATTGTTACATCTATCCCCCGACCTCCCCTACAAATCATCACAGCCACAGGCACCAACTCTGCCTTTTTATGTTTACAGTTTGTAGGACTGAATAGTTTACAGTTTGTAGGACTGAATATAGATTCTTTTTTTTTAATCTTTTGTATCTGTTGACCGCGAGAGGTCAGACAACCTCCATAAAATTAACATTAATGTAGAAGCCAGTTGTTTTATAGGGACACCATTTCACTGCTGGGGTCATTATTTGTTTAGGTTAAAAAAGGAGCAAACTTGTTTAAATTAAGGTTAATATCTATTTCATGGCTAGGTTATTGTATAATGGAACTCTATTATCTATCTACCTATCTCTCTACTTACCTACCTACCTATTTATCTATCTATCTATCTATTGATCTATCTATCTATCTATATATCTATCTATCTATCTATCTATCTATCTATCTATATGTCTATATCTCTTCCTACCTACCTACCTATCTATCTGTCTATCTTTTTATCTTTCTATCTTTTTATCTATCTATCTATTTATCTACCTATCTATCAATCTACCTATCTATTGTCATATTTACCGAAATGTGGGGCCTTGCCATAACTTATAAGTTTAAATATGACAATTATTACGTTCCTGAAGCACTCTACAAATTATGTTATACTACCCTAAAACCTATAATATCTATCTATCTATCTATCTATCTATCTATCTATATATCTATCTATCTATCTATCTATCTATCTATCTATCTATCTATCTATCTGTCTGCCTGTCTGTCTGCCTGTCTGTTTGTCTATATATCTATCTATCTACCTGCCTATTAACCCATCTACCTATTTACCCACCTTTCTATATATATCTCTCTCTTTATCTAATTATCCATTATATCTGTCTGCTTTTCTATCTACCTATCTAGCTATCTATCTACAGGTTTACTTGTTTATCACTATCGCTACACTCCTCACTCCTACCTTTTCTCTTTATCTATTTATCCGCTCTCTCACACACACACTGACATTTACATTTTGCTTTCCATGATACCCTCTCTCCTTACGAAATAAAAAAAAAATTATACTAGAAATTGACAACAAAATTCTTCTTCTTCTTCTTCTTCTTCTTCTTCTTCTTCTTCTTCTTCTTCTTCTTATTATTATTATTATTATTATTATTATTATTATTATTATTATTATTATTATTATTATTATTATTATTATTTTAGTTAATGTCGTCCTCAAATGTCACATTGAATGGCTTTCTAACCAACAGTACTGACAATAGTGGGTGTTTTCTCTAGTTAATTACGCCCCTGTGGGGATGAAAGTAATTTTTAAGCAATGTATAAATTGTTTCTAGGTGTGAAACTGGTGGCCAGCTGCGGGTATTCGGTGTTGGTTGTTTGTGAGAGTATGTTAGTTTGACTCCAAGCCCGCTGCAAAACCGAGCAGAAGTTTGGGGTAAAGTATACTCACAAGCACCATTCATATAAATCTAAACATGTGTATTTGTTTCGGGGAGACTGGTAAAATAAGACTGATGTCCAATGGCTTGTAAATATCCCGAAAATCTAATGATCGCTGATTAATACCGTTCCGCCTTTACCCCTCTAAGCTAGAGTGACAGATTCTTCAATGCATTAACACCCATTACATACGCTCGCATTATGTTTTCCATGAATGTAGAAAAAGTAACAAGTGATACAGAAATAAAGATATTAATGTAAACAGAAAGAGGGGGAGTGCTATAGAAAGAGAGAAAGAAAGAGATGGATAGATAGTTTACATATAGGTAAATATGTAGGTACATTTATATACATATATATATATATATAGAGAGAGAGAGGGAGAGAAAGAGAGACAGAGACAGAGAAAGAGAGAGAGAGAGTGAGAGAGAGAGAGAAAGAGAGAGAGAGAGAGAGAGAGAGAGAGAGAGAGAGAGAGAGAGAGAGAGAGAGAGACGAAAACGCTTACCTTCACATCTTTAGCACGCACAGCTTCCTCAACCCCAAGCTCAATGCCGCTATCCTCCTTTGTATACAGATCCTTCCCATCGACCTCATCTGGCATTTGGAAAACTGAGTTTCGAGCAGACCGTCTGATAGGGACTATCTCGTCTTCTGTAACACACCCATTGATGCTGCTGAATTCATTTTTGTTGCTGAAATTTCCGTTGGCCTTAACAATATTTCCTGTGACACACTGTGGATCTTTGCGTATATCTGCCTTGACATTGATGATGTCAGTCAAGTTATTGATTAAGGGTTCTGTTATTTCCTCTGTTGCAACCGGTGACATTGTAGAACCCGGCGCTATGTCAGAGCGTTTGCCGCTGGTATTGGAATCAGTACTGTGAGTGAGAACATCTTCTCCATCGCTGAGCTCCATGTCAGACGGGTTACTCTCTGATTGGCTAGCCTTGTCTAGGTCATCAAGCAGGCTACTGAACAGCTGCTCCATGTTGGGTCGGTTGCTGACGTCAGAATGTCGCCTCTTCACAGTCACAGAAGCTCCTGGGCCCTGCTCGCTTTCTGGTGCATTAGTCGGCGATGCTTTTGGGTAATTTCCGAAAACCGGAACTGAGGATCGTAAAGGTCTTCGGCCAGACGGAGTCGCTTTAGGAGTTTCTGTAGGTTCTGCGATTAGACGTTTCCAGAACTCTGAGCTGTCACTAGAAGTGGTACCTGCCTTGTCTTGGGGAGTCTCTGCCTCAGATATTTCAGGTTGACTTCTGTCAACGATACCTATACTCTCTTCAGGGTCATTCAAAGTGGAACTCGGTTCTTCAATATTTTCGCGAAGATTAAGGGTGTCTGAGCCATTATACCTTTTATTTACACATCCATTTGCTGATGTTAGATCTTTGTAATCATCGACAGGTTTATGAGAACTTAAACTGTCAGTAAAATCAGAAGGTGGTGGAACCACAATATTTTCAACAGGTTCCATTCCATTGTCTTCCGCTCTATTCTCTTGGTTGCGTGGAACGAGGAAACCACTCTTCCTCTTTCTAGGAACTGGTGAAACGCCCTCCTGCGATTCGTCTATGCTATTCAGTTGACCTTTATCGCGGGTGCTATAGGATATTGTCGCACTCTTTCTGACTGGACGGGATCTTTTAATAGATGATGTTTTCTTAAAACTAATATTCCCGTCTACCGAATTTCCACTTTTATCTTCACTAGGCCTATCAAAGGTTATTCTGTCATGCTCTTGCGTCGTTAGATCGTTGGAAGTGTCTGGAATAACTATCACGTCTCCATCATGAAAATTATCATAAGCTTCTGGGGGTGTAAGGACGCTAACGGAAGCTGGAGTCTCTGCTTGTACACTGCTTTCGTCTCGAAACTCTAGCGGTGGTGGTGCTATTTTGTCAAGAGGTTGGTCAGCAGGTTCAGTTGAACTCACAGGCAAATCAATCGTCTCATCTGCCCATTGATAAATCTCTGCTTTCAGATCTGTATACAAATCTTCAACGCCACCAGAACTTAAGTCATCAATACAACCAAAACTGCTATCGACAATAACGTTGACTTCTTGTGGTTTTGAAGTTCCAACCACAACAAATTTGACAAGTGGACTCTCACTAAGCAGTGGATCCTTGTTGCTGTTGGGCAGGCTGCTATGTTTACGCTCTGTGACGTGCTTAAGAAGTTCTTCCTCTTTGTCTAAGTCATCTCTAAACTCGGAGAATTTGGCGGCTAGTGAGGGTGAGACGTGTCTAGTTTCAACACACGACCTACTTGAAAACTGTCTGGGCTCCAAATCATGGACGTCACGGTTTACCTGTTCGTCTATCGGAGTTTTCGACAGGTTCTTACGTCTTCTCCATGTCGGAACAGGAATTTTACTGAGACGTCTCTTATCACCTTGAGGTTTGAATATTGGATCCACCTGCTCAGTTATATGAGGCTCTTGTAGTTTTTTCTGTTCTTCATGGTGCTGTTGTTGTCGTTGCTGCTGCTGTTGTTGTTGATGTAGTATTTGCGGATGTTCAGGGGCCTCCTGGCTAGAGGATGGAGATATTGAACTTCCTAGTATATGATCTCGGATTTCTCTATAGCGTTCGGAGCCTCGCCTGTCTTGAACTTGCTTGCCACTGGGGAAGAAAACCTGCTGCGGCGAAACAGGAGATTTAAGATCCGAGGTTACTGCAGGCTGGGTCAAGGATGCAGGGCGGGAATTTGCAGTGGAAAGAGTAGAACTTCTAGCTTTCTCGTGAGCAGCAAGTCCTTCACTCCTGGATCTAAGTTTGGCTTTCACCTGGTCAAGAACACTCCGTACATTGCTCTCGTCACTTATGCATCTCGGTTGGCAACTTGTGTCTCCTGGATTATCCTCTTCCGCATCTTCATCGACAACTTTTATAATAAAAGGTAAATCCTCGGCTTTATTTGCTCTGTGGTCACTCGAGAAAACTTCGTTGTCTAAAGTTTCACTATTATTAACCCAATCTTTACCAGTAACATAGCGTGTAGAAGTATCGCTTTGTTCCTCTGATGCTGGCAAAGTTTTTGTCTGATTCCCGTTAGAGGAAACTCTATCAACTTCTGTTGTGTTGCTTTGGTTACTGCCAGAGTTATTGATGCTGACGCTGTTTTGAGAAAGGTACTGGCTTAGGTCTATAAGTTTTGGAGAGAGAGATGGAGACCCAGTTCTTGCACCGCTGCCGTTGTTGACTCTGTTGTTCTCTATGTTTTCCTGACTTGATGGAGATTTTGGAAGACCAATACCGGAGTCAGAACTAGAATCCCTCCAAGGATCCGAACCAGACCGGGGTTTCCCAAGTTTTAGTTGCTCTGTAGAAAAGAAATAATTATTTATGATGAAAATATTGAGAAAAGCTTTAACATCGCCGAATTTAAAACTATGTACATTTGCTTTGGTTTGTTGTGTTTTTAACTTTTGAAAAATCTTGTTCAGGGTGAGAAACAGATGAAAATACTGATCTTATAATCTCCAGATATGAAAATGAACGATTTATTCGATATGACCTGCAAACCTATGAGACTTTATCTACAAAGAAAAAAGCTCGCGTCAGGGATATAAGTTTGGGAATGAGTAACATGAACATTTTTTTACGATCCTCTATTATGTTAGACTTAGAGTGAATTTGCAATCTCTAAAGTCTTAAATAATCTTCACGTAAAAAATCCCCAAAAATTTGAAAACAAAATGAATAGGTAGAGGATCAATTTAATTTTATTAATGGCCCGACTGTTTCGAAAATTATTTAAAGTTAAGAATGATTACGCCTCTCACAAACATAGCGCCTCCTAATAAAGGAACTGTTTTTCTTTTTTTACAGTTTTAAGCACTGAAGTTCATAATTAAAAAAAAAAAAAACTTGAATTCTGTTAGTGCATCGGAGTGCAAAAAAGACAATGACAGATAAAAAGATTTGTGATTAGGGCAAGGTGATGATGCCATGGTGATGAAGATGATGATGATGATGATGATAATCTCGCTGCTGCTGGTGATGATGATAATCTCGCTGCTGCTGGTGATGATGATAATGATGTTGGTAATGGTGATGATGATAACGTTGCTGGTATTGATGATGGTGATGATAAATTTGTCAATTAGATTTTAATGATGGGAGAATCTAATAATAATAATAACGTTTATGATGAGGAAGATGGTTATTATGACAATGATAAAGGAGGATAACGACAATGATAATTGATGATTATAATGATGATGAAGATGGTGTTAAGAAAGAAGAGGACTACAAACAGCAATTAGGGCTTCTTGATAAATAAGACTGTGAAAATCTTTACAACAATACAAAAGATACTGCACAAAACTAACCAAGGAAGCGTCGATTTCTCCACAGGATATCCATCGTTATTCCTTTTGCTCTGTCATGAAAATCACACATTCATTTTGTTCTGTGGGTTTTTTTCGCTTTCCATACAATGCATTTGACATTCAAACCTTTTGGCTCATAAATAGTGTCGTGTTTCAATGAACATTCAGCCTTTCTAAACTCACAAATTACCGCTGTTTTCAAATCACTGGGTTTAATTAACTTTTTTCTATCTTTCACGGAAGTTATTGATTTTAAAATTTAAACATAGATACTTCTGTATATTGGGAAGTATTACAGAAATACACTCTAACGCTTAGTACATCAAAATTCAACAGTCAAGCCTTGGTTTTCTTGTTGTGTTAAAACGTTTACTTTTCGCAGCATAATATGAAAGGGAGATGTATATGGAGAGGTAATGTGGATTATAGAAATGCAGTGAGAGAGCAATCGAAAAAAGAGAGTAAGATACTCAGATAATAGTCATAAAAGAATTTAATTGCAGAAAATGAGATGGATAAGAGCAGGAAGACAAGTAAAGATGGGTGCATACAGAGAAAACTAGGAAAATCTACAGAGCCTAGCGTTATCTCTATATTTAACGCACGATGGCATTCACACTGTCCTGACCATCCATCATGGAGCGGTAGTTAGTCCCCTTGCCCCAGGTTGCCATGACAACAGGCTTATTCGTGTAACCCATGACGTAAGTCTCCATCATAAACCAGCGCGCTGTCACCTGGACAGGTGTCACAAAGACACTCATGTCCCTCAGAGACACACTTGGCTACTAATCCTCAACTTTAAACTCCGACCTAAAGATGGGACTAGGAGCTGATGCACGTGGCTATAGATCCGAAGCGAAAGATATCACCGGGTAGTTAACGCCAATTTTTATCACGTGAAATGAAACTATTTAAGCTAGTCAGTGATTATGTAAAGAGAGGCAAGAACATTCTAGTTTTCATAAGTACGATAAAAAGGTAAAGCTTTTGTCAATTCAGCTAATTTTTTTTGCTCATAATTATGAACTCTGCTGATGTTAGGGGCAGTTTAAAACGTTCCGTTACGTCTACAACAACTAAGTTTTGTGTGAATGCCTGAGAGGGTTTAAAGGTTAATTATTGAAAAAGTTTTAATGGTTTATTCTGCGAAAGAAGATACTGTTTCACGTTTAAGTTCTCATGGAGACAAAATTATAGCACACATAACATTTCAAGTCTTTGCGTGTAATCGATGTCCTGTATGTATTCGGCTATCTTACACATAAAACACAAATGGAATATTCTTTGAATGACACGCTAACAGCTAACACTAATCTTATGAGCGCATTTCGCAGCGCCAACTTTGTGCCCGAAAGGAATTTAAGCTAAAGTACACTTTCCATAATAAAAGACAGGCTTTTTATTTCCTCAAGCAGTATAAAAACAATTTTCAAATATCAACTCACGGGTCGTTTTCTAATATAATACAGACTTTAAGCAGCAACACGTGAGTATGACGCGAACGTCTGTGGCGTCTATTTTTAGAAACTGGTTTCATTATTTTTATAGTTTCCTCAATCTGCTTTCCCGATTTTCACGTACGCGTAGTGCGACACGGTGCGTGTGCTAAAGGTCTCTAATAATAGAGACCTTAAGCACACGCACCGTGTCTCAATACGCGTACGTGAAAATCGGGAAAGCAGAATGAGTTACTATAAAAATAATGAAATTAGTTTCTAAAAATAGAACGTCTGTGGGTCTATTTTTAGAAACTGATTTCATTATTTTTATAGTAACTCAATCTGCTTTCCCGATTTTCACGTACGCGTAGTGCGACACTGTGCGTGTGCTAAAGGTCTCTTGTATTGTTTTCACGACACATTTAATTTTTTTTCTTTTTTGCTTATGGGCGAACTAGATCTAGATTAGGCTTTCGGAAAATTGAATCTGATTGGCTTGAGATTTACATATTTATGTCCAGCTTGATTCAAAACGCAAGTATGACACGCATGATGGTAGTTTGGATACAGATTATCTGTAATCTATAAAACAGACTAGAAAATGTTATAAAAGTAAGAATTTCCTTTCAAACTTTTATCCTGTTACAAACTGTTTCAAGATATTCAATGCAGTTAATGTCTTGAATGCTCTCAACGGAAATCTTATTTATTAGCAGCTATGTTAAGCTAGTAAATCACGCAAACTGGTGCAGGCCTCAGTTTGAACTTCCTGATAAATAAGCACAGAATTTTTAAATTTCAACACAGTGGGCTTAGATATTGATTTTAGAACGAGACCTCATAACAATTTCCGTAGGAACATGAAACAATACGCAGCCACAACAATAGACCCTAAGACATTTAACTTAACACAACCATAGCCATTTGCAGCAACTGCTGCTACACACATCCGTCTAATCTACAGAAGAACTAAAGGAATCATAACAAGCTTCAGGTGAAAGGAGCATGGGGATCAAAAACTATAGGAAAAAAGCCTTGGATCGAAGCGGCGACCGCGGTAAGAGCAGGACTTGAATGATTGCCCTGAGCCGATAATGACAGAATCGCTCCCCCCCCCTCCACACACACACGCCTCCCCTCCCCCTTTCTAAAATATTCAAAGAGGTACATGGAATAGGTTGGGACAACATGACACACGATCTCTGTCAGTCTGTACAGTTCTTATAAAGATCGACATGGCAGACTAAGATATACTTATGCTGCACTTGCTTGGATCTTGACAATGAATGATCTTGAAACAGAATAAGATTAGGCCGGGCAAAAACTTGGGGCTGTATAGCGTTTGTCTATCTGAGATTAAAAGAAATTACATACAGTTTTGGGGAACATATGTACGAACATTACTGGTCTTAATACAGAATCAACAAAATGTTTACTTGATTAAACAGAGGCTAACATGTGTGTAGGATTTGTTGACTGAGAGAAAGTTTTTTTTATTTTATCGGTAACATGTTTGTGATTCATAATATTGGGAACAGAAGAATATAGACGTGCAATAGGCCAGGCGTTTTACTTAAAGGCATTCCAAGATAGAGAGAGCACAAGAGCTACAAAAGAGTGAGAGAGGCCAAAGAAGAACGTGAATAAGAAGGAGGAAATGAGGAGGAGGAAGAAGAAAACAAGGAGGACGAAGATAAGAAGAAGAATGAGGACGATAGAGAGAGCTGGAGAGAAAGGGTGAATGAGTAAGATATAAAGAGAGAAAAAAGAGTTATAGAAAAAGAAAGAGAAAACAGGATTGCCGGGGAGGCAAACATGGTTTACTAAGATTAAGACAATAAACATTATCATACAATGAAGCCACGGGCTATAATGGACCCAACAAGTCCTGATCATACAATAATCGAACTATGACTAGGTCATAGCTAGCCGAGAAAAAGACGAAATCGATAAAGCATGAGTGCGTTCTCTTGCAGTACCACCACATTACCAACTCTATTCTGGCCTGTTTAGTAAGTGTTTTACGCTTTTTTCAATTAGAGGCAGGACCACTTCGGGAGTTCATTGTTGTTATAAATAACTTCCTCTTATTATGGAACTAGAGTAGCATTAGATTGGGCTGGCACGGGCGCCTGAAATATGATGCTGCGTGGAAAGTTTCCTCTTATGGCATCGTGAAAGTGGGCCTCATACAGACAGATAGGTAGGTAGATAGGTAGAGATACAGAGAATGTGAGAGGGTATAAAAGAACAAGGGGGAGGCGGAGGAGGAGAAGAAGGAAAAAAGAAGAAGAAGAAAAAGAAGAAGAAGAAGAAGAAGAAGGAGAAGAAGAAGAAGAAAAATGCTTATTCTCCAGCAGAAAGACAAGGGCGATTGTCATGGGAAGTTAAATGGAAAGGTAATTTTGTGATGTAAGAGAGAGAGAGAGAGAGAGAGAGAGAGAGTGAGAGAGAGGAACAGAGACAGAGACAGAAAGAAAAAAAGAGGAGACACAGAAAGAGAGAGAGAAAGAGAGAGAGAGAGACAGAGAGAGAGAGATAGAGAGAGACAAAGACAAAGAGAAGGGGCAGGGGGCAAAACAGGGAGTATAGAAGTTGACAGACAACATACTGTGTACTGATTAGAGAGGCACGAGTGAGTGTTACTTGAGAAGTTTACTTGTAATGTATTCCTCGTAGGTGAACTACATAGAATGACCTTGGCGTAAGAGAAAGAGAGAGAGATATAGAGAGAGAGATAGGAAGAGAGAAAAAGAGAGCGAAATAAAGAGAGAAAAAGAGAGCGAAAATAGAGAGATAGAGAGAGAAAAGAGAGAGAGAAAGAGAGAGAAAGAGAGTTAGATAAATAGAGAGAGAAAAAGAGAGAGAAAGAGAGATAGATCGATAGATAGATAGAGAGAGAGTGAGAGAGAAAGAGACAGAGAGGCATCCTATGTTTTCATGTCATTGAATCCAAGAGTTTCAGGGAAACACTTTCGCTAGATGAATCCTATTACATTATTGATATAGGATTTTTTTTCTTCTACTTGTTCTTGATCTTGTTCTTTTTCTTCTTGTTGTTGTTGTTGTTGTTCTTCTTCTTCTTCCTCTTTTTCTTCTTCTTCTTTTTCTTTTTGTCCATTACCTTCTGTTTCTATGTTCTCGATTTAGCATACGAATCAGTCCACAAAACTATATTCATAGAAACTTTTGAACTAAGACTCTTTTAATTGGAATCCCCTCTCTAATCTGAGTTGAAATTTGAAGACGCCTATTTTTAAAGATATGTTTTGCACTTAAAAACACATGAAAAAGCATTCTTTCTGCTTGAACCAATGACCTCAGGAATGCCCTGCTCCAAGTCCGGTTAGCGCAGCGACCCTTGCAATCAGGTTTCTCTTTTCTGCTATTTTCGTAATATTGCTATTGTTAAATCGTCACACATTAAGGCTTGACCATAAACAGTTTGCTGCACTATGTTGCGTTGCAGACTAATTAGCCTGGCGTGAGTTGGCAACCGTCACGCTCTTTAATAAGACCATACTCTAATCTTCACAGGGGGTCTTGGAATGGGTGATACAATGTCGCAAGATAAACCACTTGATTGGAAATTTTTCATGCCTTAAGTGAATGAAATGTACAAGGAGGCTGTGTTTGCTTTTCCCTGTTTAACAGAAACATCACACGTACACGCACACTACTAGAGCGAGATGGAGAGGCTCGGAGCAGGCGGTCATAAAACAAAGAGAAAGCAATGCAATTAACATGAGGAGAGAATATTAATAAAAAGATATGGACTGAACGGAAAGATTAATTATATGGGAAGATAGATTAGGAGAGAGACTGAGAGAGAGAGAAAGAAAGAGAGAGAGAGAGAGAGAGAGAGAGAGAGAGATATGAGATAATGGAATGAAAATCTTTGATGTAAAAGATACAATTAATTTCCCTTCCTTTTCTATCTTCTATTCATTCCTCTCCTCCTTTTTTCACTCTCCTAATCTCAATGTAAAGACAGCAGACTTTGACCGTATGACCCCGTCACCTTGAACTGACCCACAAAGGAACTTGTTACAACCCGGGTGTACATTGTATAATTTCATAAATCCCACTTTGTGTTTCAACTAGGTCTGCACTGTACTACACCAGATCAGATGGGTAGAAACACACAGCGGTTTGGCCTCTACTGCAGCAGATCAATCTGTATATTCGGTAAACAGGTTCAAACCCCCCACCATGAGTAGATGCATGGTCTGAGCGTCGGTATGGTCTTACCCTGACATAAGATTTTATGCGCTAAGGGCCCGTTCAGGAGGACGAAGCCCATAGTGGAGGAAATCCTAGATAGCTGATGGGCTAACAAATGATGTGTAAACACAGCCTGATCAGTTTACTTCAAGACTTGAATCAACGTCTTGTCAAACATGTGTCCAAGTAGTAGTTTGTTTCCAATGAAGACTTTTTACCGACGAAACAAGAATTTATCATGTACAAACATAATGAAGTAATTTGTTCTTCAGCCCTTTATCGAATAATATGCTTTTGAGGAAGGTGGAAGTGCTCTTATTTCATTTGTTTGCTTTAGTGCTTATCCTGTCTGAAGAGTGGACGAAAAGGCATTGTTGACTAGTAAGCGTAGAGTTATGCAGAAAATCCACTTCATTGCGGAGCAGTAGTGAAATCAAACGGCTTCCTTCTTTTTTAGGAGTTCTTCTTTCGTAAAAGCTTAATACGTTGGCTCAACAAAATTGATTACATGAACAAAGTAAAAAAAAGCCCCATCTAAAGTTGATCTAAAAAAACCCAACAAGTTTTCTTATCCACCACACAGTGTTTAAAAAACCAAGAGCATTTAAATTGAATGTTATTTTTTTAAAGAGTTGATCTTTAAAAAAAAGTTTTCTTATCCACCACTCAATGTTGAATAAAACCAAAAACATTTCAATTGAATATAAATTTTTAAAATATTGAAAAAGTCCGACTAAATATGGCAGAATACTCTTAACAGTTTACAGAAATCTTCTTTAATTTCCTTTAAGACAATGTGTTGGCATGCTCATCTCCAAACCACTGCAGACATTCTGAATGTTTCATTTTCAATTAAGCAACAAAGATAAGTAAGCTTATCAATAACGAATTGATAAATCACGTTTCCTACGGTGAGATTCAAATCTGAAAGACAACTGAATACTCAAATAAGTTGGGATCTCATCACGATGAAAAAAACAAATGAAAAGTTAACCGATGTATTTAATAGGCTATTAAGATTAATAGTATGGCTAAAAGGATGGATGTGAGATCAATATTTAAATATGTTATTTTATACGAAGATAACTTTAAAACACTTCCTATAATTTCACAAACAGCAACCTATCAAAATGCAGGAAAATCGTTTCTGTTCTCGAAAAATAAATTGTTTATGTAAGAATTTTTTTGCTCAAATAATGAGTGAGAACAAGAATACAAAAAGATGAGCGTTTTCATAAAGCAACACAATAGCAGTCACAAGCATTATGATATATGAAACACTGTTCAATAGGCCATTCCACGAGCTATGTTTTGGTATGGATGCAAATTTAAGAACAAATAAATTAATACCTAATTCAATCGAGATGAAAACAAAGCTCAGTGGGTTATTACTGTCTGGTGCCTCCTGTGCCAGGGTATCACATTCCAGTTATTAGAAAACATTGGTGTAAGGTTCAAATTTTTAACCGGAAGGAAAATTATGATAGATGTGTTCCTTTACTGATTTCTGTTACTATTGATAAGGCTCATAT
This sequence comes from Elysia marginata, assembly GCA_019649035.1. Classification (NCBI taxonomy): domain Eukaryota; kingdom Metazoa; phylum Mollusca; class Gastropoda; family Plakobranchidae; genus Elysia; species Elysia marginata. The sequence continues at coordinate 97,189 of BMAT01003800.1, read as the reverse complement.
TACCCGAATCTAATTTACGTGAAATGAAGGGTGACACCCATACTATAGACAGGTATTCTAGAAAGTTAACTTTGCAGTAGAGGTCAAACTTCCCGCTTTCCTTAAGATCAAGTTGTGTTGGTAGGTCGTTATAGTGATTTGCCCATGGAGCAATCGTAAAATCAACTGGCTGTGCAATTATGCAGACAAAAAAAAATTACCCAGCACCCAAGTTTCTCTTGGTTGACCCAATGATTGATTTGCCAAGTGGAGCATATGCTAAATTCCCCTCTTATCACAGCTTTCCTCAATGATTCCTTGAGTCCCAACACAAATCACCTTCATTGTTTACGCTCAATAAACCACAGCCTGTTAAGCCAAATGGAAGATCCTTATCTCGTAACTAGTACTATTTTTGTAAGGTCAAAGTCCAATAGTCCACAGGGACATTAAATCTCCCAAAGACTTCCAACATGTAAAGAGTTTATTGAGAAGTTGTTCAAAATCCTCATCATTCTGCAGTCGATACCCATAATTTGATCTCCTATTGAACTAAAAACATCCCACTTTAAAACGGCCGCAGTTTTTGCATGCTTTGAAAACATGCCAGATTTTGCTGACAAGCTCTGCCACCTTCTTGGCTTCCTGTGATAAATTTCACCGGTCGGAATTCCAAACTGCCGCGGCCATTGTTTTAGTTATAAAGTGGCGTATCTGTGCTGGAAGTAATCCTATTGTGCCGGCGTGTTTGTGCAAGGATTTCAGAGACACATGGCTACCAGTCCTTTGCTTAGAATGTAAGTAATTGCTGCATTTGGCAAAGGAAAGGTTATATGTCGTTGGGAACAAACTGAAAGAGGTCATGCAATCGCTGCTGCTAATACATTCAGCTTGATTCAATTAGAAGAAGAAAAAATTATCTGTTTTTTCGTTGACAATGTGATTGAAAATAAAATCTATTGGTCTATCTGATGCTCAAAACTTTGACCTTGACTTAACCAACCAAATGCGAACAATGAATAACCCGTATCATGACCTTCGATAAAGAGGGGCTTCCTGTTACTGAACTTTCTTTTATTGATTTCATCACTAGTTTTACGTCATTTCACTATAGTAAAGTTTTCGTCAGATAAATGTGTGCATTTTAAGCAAACTTTACTTTACAGAAAACTTCAGAAATCAGTTGTTTTTTTTAATTTGCGTCTGATTTGACCTTTCTCGTGTGATAAAGTCGCTGACTTGGAACAGTTAAGGCTCAGAACGGGACAATCCAAGAGGAGATAAATGTTGACCCAGCTGTTGGTTTCTACTGACAATACAGTCAACAGAATCGACAACATTGCGATGTCCGGTAACTTGTCCTAAACCAAGCAGGAGGAAACAGTTATTGGTTTGTGCCATCTGTCTCGTTACCAGTCAAATTAAGGCGAATGTCGGAAATTTTGCTTTTTCTTTTTTTCTCAATACTTTAAGTCGATAAAGTTCTTATGTCTTCCTGCAAAATGTCCAGGAATTTATAGTGCAAGGAAGCTCATGCAGTTTTAAGTATGAACGGCTTGCGAAGTTAAAACTGCGACCACTTTTGGATTGGTGGCCAAAAATCTCTTACAGGACCGAGAATGCTGCCATAATTATAAGAACATATGATTATTTTCTTATTATTTTTTAAGAGATGTGAAAGAAGAGAATTTAAAAAATATATAAATATTTTACACTATTATATTCCCTTTTGAGAAATTTGGCTTCTTTACTCAGATTAACTGTGTCGACTTTTAACCTATATGCAGGATGTTTCAGGCGCATATTACAAGTTCAAGCCTTGCTTATAGCTGGGTACCCATTTTACAGGTGGTTACATTGGTGAAAGTTAGGGTAAATTGCCAAGGCAATTACAACATGGCATGGTCGGGAATCGAACCCGCGACGGCCTGCTCACGAGTCCGACGCAATAACCACTTTGTCACGCTGTAACGATGTCCCTCGGAAATTACCGAAAATCTTGACAGAAGTATTGAAGACTAAATACCACGACCAGTTCAGAAATAAAATATATAACCTACATGATAAAGTTACTACAAGCCAGTTTATGGACATTTTTTCATTAACTTTGGAAAAAAAACGAGTATAACCTGAAAGTGGCGAACCCCATTTATAAATGAGCCTTACATTAAACCTTTCTGGCAGACACGTCCATTAGTTTCTATGCTAACTGTGCCATGCTCAAAACAAAATTTAGTGTTCGCAAAAACACATGACAAAGAAAGAAAACAACGTGACCTGACATTAAATTTAGTGTGCACTAAATATTGACACGGTAGGATAAAAACGAAATTATTCTGCCCAATCCAGTATGTTGGGCAGGCCAATTTTTTAAAAATTCTTGATGATGCAATGAAACCAGGTAAATACGAATTTTCAAATCATCATACTATAACTGGACTCTGAAGAGGAACACGTTAAGCTTTAAGATTTATAGATATTGAAAAATTCTTGTTATCTCGGTATATTTGTTTTACAACACGAGGATATTATTATAACTTTCTCATACAATACGTATGTCCGTGACCATGAAGGAGGTGAAATAGAGACATAAAAATTCATACACACAAATATTTTTAACATCGCCACCATGAAGATCAGCACATTTCCCCCATCACCCTTTGACCTTAAGAAAAACCTTGAAAGTAAAAGTCCCTTAATTGCTTCTTCAAACGATCTTCAGCAAAAAAAAATTGTGTTCCATCCGGTTTTCTCTTTAATAAAGAGAAGAGAGAATATGCGAAATGCAGTAAAATTTCGAATCCATATTAGTCTGCAGTCGCCGCTTAAATTGCTGCTGTATGAGGCGGTGCGTTGTCTTGCAAACCCCCCCACCTTTTTGGAGTTTTGCCGACCGTTTTTTAGTCATTATTGAGCTTTTTACAAAGAACTCAGTAGTATCCACTGTTGATTGCATGATTCTTATGAAGGTAATCACTCAGAATAACACCTTCAGCATCCCAAAACACAGCCAACATGACTTTCAGTGCTGTGCGGTTAACTTTTTGCTTTTTTAGGACATGGCTCGGAAGGTTTTTTTGATAGTTTTGATAGGCACTTCGTCTCGGGGGCATATCTGTAGAGCCAGGGTTGATCTACAGTAATACTCGTAAATTGGTAAAAAGTTGTTGTTTTCTCCTACTTTTTCTTCTTATCCTTGATATCGGTGTCGATTTCAATATTTATTAATGACTTCACGTCTGATGGATGAAACTGTCTTTTCAGGTTCTTTAAGAGGTCCCTAGAGTCTGTCCGGTCGGCAGTTTTTTTTTCTACAGTTCTACCAACAACCTACAACACCGTTTCCTTTAAGCGTTCATTTCACCTGTCAACAAGCAAGGGTCCCACCTAGCCATGAAAATATGTGCAAGCTGAATCATAAGACATCTTTCTTTCCAGCTGCAATGTATATATATTTATTCTTTGGGGGCATTATTTTATATATATATATGTGCAGCTGGTTTTTTTTTTCGTGTGACAAGTGAGACTGATGCTCAATATCTTATGAATATGCTATCTTAGGAGAATGTTTTGAAGATAAATGAATTTGTTTTCTCAGATCATAGGATTACAATAGAAGACATTATTAAGGAAAGAAAGATGTCTTATGATTCAGCTTGCACATATTTTCATGGCTAGGTGGGACCCTTGCTTGTTGACAGGTGAAATGAACGCTTAAAGGAAACGGTGTTGTAGGTTGTTGGTAGAATTGTAGAAAAAAAAACTACAATATATATATATTTATATATATAAAATAATGCCCCCAAAGAATACAATCCGACAACCATCGAAAAAAGATACGCAAATAACGACACACTTACACAGACGAACGAGAAAATTAAGAAAACAAGAAAAGGGAAATAACATGTTTTAACGCACCGTATATTGAAAATGATGCCAATGACATCGGCAAAACATTTTTCTTACTTCTAAACAGATGTTTCCCAGAAAAGCGTAAGTTGCACAAGATCATCAACAACAACACGATAAAATTCAACTACCATTTCATGACTAATATGAAGCAAATCATTTATAACCACAACAAAAACACTCTCAACAAAACCATAGAAGAAGATTCTGCTGTAAACAAAAGAACGTTCAACTGCAGAACCAAAACTACATGCCCACTCAGGGGCAACTGCCTCCAAGCAGGTTTGTTTATCGAGAGACCGTCACACAAGAAAACAACAAAGAAATAAACAAATGTATAGTGATAACAATAAACCAGTTCAAAACTAGGTATGACCAGCACGGGAGAAAATAGCTTCTAGAACTATAGAACCATAACAAGACGAAAACGAAACGAAACTACTTGCAAAACAGCTTGTCTGAGTTGTGCGTCCCGGAAGGAGTGGAATGAAACACAGAGTGGTAAGTCTAAATTGTAAGCAAATTTACAGTACTAGATAGACACAGTTTAGTCTAAGTAGAGTATGGTAGTGCTTTTTCCAGTATGTTCCATGATATAGAGTATTTCATGTCTGCATTCTTAAAATTCCAAACGTGCTCTTTTGGGACTATAGTAGATTGCTTATGTTCTAGACGAAAGCTGAATTATCTGTTTATCGATCTATCTATCCGTCTTTATATATAATATATATATGTCTATTTATCTGTCTATCAGTTCGTCTGTCGATCTAGCTATCTATCTATCTAGCCAAACCTAGAACAAAATTGAAAGCCTACGGGGACAAAGCTTTTACTTTCCAGGGCCCAGATGCACGGTGCGTAAAAAAGTCTTTTGTATGGGCACAGAGGAAGTGACGCAGCGCAAGCAGTTCCCTGAAGAGTCAACACGACGCAACAACGTTGTAGGAACTCAAGGTATTGTTGTATATATATAAATAAGCTCCTAAGCATTGTTTAGTTGAGCACTTTTCCCCAGTATCGATGCATATTATACAGACGGCTATATTAATTTAGATATTATTATTATTATTATTATTATTATTATTATTATTATTATTACTATTATTATTTTTTTTATTATTATTGTTATCTATATATGTATGTATCTGTATCTCTATCTGTCTGTCTGTCTATCTATCTTTCTATCTATCTATCTATCTATCTATCTATCTATCTATCTATCTATCTATCTATCTATAGATCTATCTATCTATTTATCTACCTAACTATCTATCTATCTATCTATCTATTTATCTAGCAGTCTATCTATCCAAGTGTTATTCCAGATATAACAAATACATAGTTACACTTTTTGTAGTTTCGTAAAAAAGGTTTAAGTTATACAAAAACATTTCTTTAAAAAATGGAAACAGGGAAAAGAACGATTAAAAAAAACTAAAATATGGTAATGAAAAGTAAATAGCGAGAATTAAAAAAAAAACCATTATTATCTTCAACTCGTCTTCCGACATTTCGCTTGCAACAGGAACAAAAGCCTCTGTGTTCAGAGAGAACTCAATGAAAGATCGTCACAGCAGGCGATGTTAGGGTGGCAAGTGCGTTTAAACGAAAGACTATCCATTGACAAACAAGGCAGCTACCCTACAAGGATACACGGATAATTTGCGTTCGAGAACGTGGCCAGGTCAAAATGTCGGTTAAGGTAGAAAAGAAGCTCTTGTATCTCCAAAGTTAGATCTCGTATCCCGCGGGGCTGGAAAACGTACGTGACTACGCTAAAAAATTGACTCTAACAAAGGCACGAAGTACCCAAAGTTGTTATTTCAATTTGATAGTATCTCTTTCAAGAAAATTAATTTCATTTAATTTTAAAAATTTAAATGAGCCACGAAATATGTTCATTACTGAAAACTACAAGCCTGTTTACTTTCTCAGCTTTTAAACGACGTCTAAGAGTCAATTAAAAACAAGCCACCCATCATTGTACGGTCTACATAAAATGGCAAGGAAGTTTGAAAAGGTCCTGGAAGGAGCAACGAAAACTCGGAGGATGTGAAAGATTGATAAAGAAGAAGTCATTGTACGAAGAAGGGTGCATTTTTAGAAAACTTAATCCTTAGCTGCTCTTGGTACTGACTTAAGGCGGAGGACGATAGTGGATGATTGTGGAAGATAATGGGGGATACTGATGATGCTGATAATAATTATGGTTGATGATGGTGTTGAAAAAGACAAGCAAGAATATTATAAGTGTAAGAACGATGCTGATTATGGTACGCATTACTATGATGTTGATGTAGATGATGATACAGATGATAATGTTGATAATGTTAATGATGACGGGGATGATAATGTTGTGAAGGTTGATACCGATAGCACACATGAGGGTAGTGATGCTTAATCTTTCTGTGAAAGACAATTTGAGTAGTTTTGTAGTGGTGCAATTATTGAGACAGGCCAATGTTGCATCAATATCATCCGCTAACATACCTATATCAGCTTGTCGCAGTTGTCGAATAGCATTTCTGATTCTGTGTCTTTCCTCAGCAGATGCGCTCTGGGCCAGCTGAAACAACATAACCGCAATAAAAGTTTTGAACTATGAAAAATGTATTAAGTCTTACAGATAACATTTCCATTTGTCTATTAGTGTATTTATTTTCTTAGTCCTTCAATTTCGGAATCATTTTCGATTCACAGCTTTAAAGCTTTTATGATAAAAGGGTATGGTTGCTCTTTGGGTGTTTTGTTTCTCCTGTTTGTGTGAGCGTGCGTCTTTTAGAAACTTTCATCATCAGTCTGTTTTTCTGTGTAGGTGCCGATTTCAACGATTACTGATTAAAAAGCGTATTATAAAGCGTTTGACTTAAATTATACTTTACATTTTGGTGAATTGTTGTTAGGTTCAGTTGTTCAATATTTAATGCTCTACTAAAAACCAGACATAAGTGTCCAATAACATTCACAGATCTAAATTACTTTCTTTAGATTATAATAACTATTTCTTCACATCTATGGACTTTAGCTTGCTACAAATAGGAGGGTCAATACTTTTACTTGACCGCTAAAAGTGTTTCCTGCTGGGTCTAAGTAACCACTGTCTTCTGTGCTTTGGTTCTTTTTTTTAACAATATCGTTAATTCAATGCGTTGTAATGCAACGCAACAAAATCAAAACTTTCGAGCGATAGCAGGAGATTCTAAATTTAAAATGCTAATTGATCATGGCATTTACTGTTAACAGTATCTCTGGCCGTGTAAAAAAACGCATTTAAATCCCTAACAAATCCAGCGCTGCACGAAGGTTTCTGAAGTCTGTATGTATACTAATTACAAAATTTGTATTACTTTAAGCACAGTCAGGACTTTTGCAAATCGTTTGTTGTACGAGACAAAGTCAACACTTGAAGTGAAACTGTTCTCGTGGCACGGCACATTTCTCCTCAAGCAATTAAAATGCAAAGCTAGATACAATATTATCTTTTTCTCTGTGGCACACTTTCATAAAATTGATGCGCAAAAAAGAGCCTAAAGAATTAATTTATTCATGAAACAGTTCACACATATTAACTTATTCCGGATGTCATCCGTACCCACTTAGGTGTAACTTAATAAAAACGTGAATGAACACATTAAACTGTGCTCTACGGCAGTAGTAACATAATAATATTATGATAATTTGGCGTAGAATCGAGGCTGTATAATGGGCTTGCCATTCCAAAATTTTAACACTTTTACACAAACCATTTTCATTTAAATCCCTGATTTGTTTTTATCATAAGTAAACACTTTAAGAACATAACTGATTTTGTTGTTCTTCTTTTTGTGGGTTATAGTCTTTTGGCAAACTATAATGGCATAAATGAAGGTTTTTTGGACAAACAGGAGTAGCTGTGTCCAGCAGTTGTGTTCAAGCCAAATAAATATCGTTAATGAAGGGGGAAAAAGCAAAACTGTAAGGATGATTTACCACACACGAATGTACCCCACTTACCAATTTCTGAAGGTGACCAACATCGGTGATGTCTTCATATCCAGTAACATCACTTCCGCTATCCGTTACAGGAGGTTTTCCATCACCGGCGTCTCCATCCCTAGCAGATTGATGTGCAGTATGGACTGGTTTTGTAGGTGTTCCTGTATGAATAGAGAGATACAGGCAAAATGATCATGAATAAGCCGTAGAGTTTAATTTTCTAGAACAATAAGAATACATGTGCTAAGTACAACTTTTTTACATTAAAAAACTGGATTTTTTCCGGAAACTGTTATAACGCAACACAGTGATTGGCTGCGCACCAGGCGCATGTGTTCATTGCTCAGTCACGAGTGCTTGACCAATTAACAGTTTTCGATATCGAAATGTTATACTTTTGTTTTATTGTAATATAACTAACAGTTATAAAAACAGAACGTAGTGAAAAAGCATGAACAAAAACCATGAGGATATTATCCCACAAAGCTAACAAAGTTAATTTTTCGGTAACTAATTGTTGTGAAGCAAGATAGTACGGGGAACTTGTAAAATACAACATTTTCGGAGACAATGTTGTTAAAAAGACATTGAAAGATATATGATTTCGCAGCACAAAAGTCTGTGGGCAGATCTTAATACTAACTGCATCTTGTGTCACCGAATGGAAAATAAAATGAATTTTTATTAACATTTAAAAGAAGTTGACATGTCATACTCCGTTGTCTTTGTTGAAATACAGCCAAAAGCAAAACCTAATGTTGAATAGCGTTTAAATATCAGGTGAACGTGTTACGTTTACGTCAGTTTGCTTTACCCCAATAAATATTTTGGGAAAAAAACTTTTACTAAAACACACAAACAAAAAAGGTAAAATCAAGAAAAAACTTTCATGTTTTTTTAAAAGAATTATCCAGTCATGCAGCAGTTTTGTGATTTAGCCTTTATAATGTTTTCTATGGCAATAAAATACTTTATTTGAGCAAACAAAGGTATGAGAATAAAACTGTTGTCCTGATTTCATATCGACTGTTTAAGAAAAACTAAACAACTTTCAGATTATTTATTTAGAATACCTTGAAAAGACGCAACTTACAAACATTTTACGTGACCGAAGTACCTCCCCGATTGAATAAAATATATGGCTCTCATTTTGATCCACAGTAAGGTGAAATGTTGATGATTTGGATCTCTTTCAAGTTAATCCCCCATAGCTCTCAAAATGTCCTCTATTGTTCGACGGGAATTAAACTCCTCGAGAAACTAAAGATATTTTTTTCTTTTTTTTATGAAGGAACGGTCTAATTTGTTTGCATTAAAATAATGTAAAGAAAAAGTACACTTTTTCAACCTCGTTTCTCTCTCGCTCTTTTCTCCTATTAACCCATTATCTCTTTCCCATCGTCGGTTTGCGGCCTTCTATCTCTCCTTAAATCTATCTCCATAATGTAAAGTGGGAAACAACAAATGTATGAGTAAAAATGAAAAACTTGAAAACGCGACTCAAGAAAGACAACTAAATGGAAGCATATGATTAAACCTTCGAATACATAGACATAAACACATCTGATGGAAAACAATTAGTGGACATGAAAAGCCCAAAAACTGTTGGGGAAACCCAAGCTAAAAACCATGACTGCGGCGATAAATCTCCTCTGCCTTCTTTAATGCAAGGAAGAGTTCAACATTTTGAAAACACCATTAATAGAACTCTGCAATCTTCTTCGATCTGACAACTTTCTAAGAAGTAGGCCTGGAATTGAACAATGAACATAGGTTGTGCTAAAGACAGAAACTTGGAGCATATCAAATAAATCAGACGACCCTCTTGGAAGAAAGAAGCTAATATAAACGTTTAGATGGCTTTCATGTTTGTTTGTTTTTTTGCTTATATTAAATGTAATGGAAGATTTAAAAAATTTAAACGCACCAAAAGGTTACTCTCACCTCGACGTGAAGAAAATATTTTCATTCTTGTTAAGGCAGTATGTCGAGGTAAGATTTGAACACAGACAATAAAAAAGAATTATTACAAATTTTTTAATGAAAGTTATTACAAGAAATTTACTTGAACCCCCAACGAATGCAAACAAATTATAAACGCGTTGAGCCGCTATGGTAGAAAGGGCAGACATTTTTTTCCTTTGAAAGAAACTAATGCAGTAGTTTTGAGACATTCGATACGATGCATAAACCCATATAAAACCTGGGATTGAGATTAAAGTATCTACGACAGGAGTGTGGATACTGTTCCGATGACAAAAGATCAAGCATGAAGCATATCCGATTGTTAGAAGCTATTAGCTTTTTTCCCACACAAAGAGAAACCGCGGTGGGACATCCAATTACAGACAAAATTATAGGAGTCTTAACACATAAAACTGCGGTTTTGTTGTGAAATCTAAGACACGGTAGGCGGTAACGAAACGTCGTAAAATCGAATTTACGTTCTTTTAAACCGTTTGTAAATATCGCAAAGCTCGAGTTTAAGAGTCTCTGAATGCTTTGCGATGTATTTACTAACAGAGGGTATTGTTAAAAACAGTTTGGATAACTGTTAATGGAGAACGGGTTGGCTACATACGAGGATGTTTCTGTGTGTGTGGGAGGAAGCTTTTTCAGTATTATGGGCTCAACTTAGACTAAAAAAGTATGCCCATTCCCAAAGCCTCCGAAGTGGACAAGGCTGCAGCGAAAAGGAGACTATGTTGGATGCTGATCTATTGAGTTCCAAGTTGTAAAATAATTAGAAGATAGAATGTTTTATATCAAGTAAAAAGATATTTTTTTTATAAATTGAAAGTTATAGAGAATTCTGACATCTATTCACAGGGAGTGCCGCGCCTGTAATACGCCTAGGGCGCACCCCAAGCTGGAGCGTAATCTAGTATATTTCCAGGTCTATAGGAAAAGTTGCAGACCTTATCATGCTTTAGGAAAATAAACACATATGCAGGAATGGTTCGAAAATGCTTAGTTTGAACTTTTGTCTAGAGACTAGTGCGAATTAGTCACATGTCGGCAACCCTAGTCTTTAAGAAAATGCATTTAAAAATGTGTTTTTTCTTTTTTCTACGTAATTAAAAAAAAATCAAGTTTAAATAGCTTTCCAAAAAATGATGATATTTTTGTGAAACTTTCAAAGGTAAGAATCTAAGAAAAAAAATGCATTGTTCAACACAGCAACGCCTTCAAACTTGGGCATTGGGACATGATGGGTTTGTCATGATACACTTTTTAAAACTTTTGCAGTGTAACGGGAAAAAAAGACATAGCATATTTTACTTACATCCATTTTTGGCACACACAAAAATTCCCACAAAATATCCTTTTTTCACTTTAAATTTTGTGCAAATTAAGGTCAACAAATTCAGGCTGCCACAGAAGTTGAACACATCCTCTGAGTTATCAAACTGTGCAACATCCCACACAGAAGCTTAACACAAATTAAAGAAAATCACAATCATTTCCGGTTTTAACAATTGATGTACGCCAACCCACTTCTGCTGAGCAAGATCTAGATTCCTTACGTCTGAAGTGTTTGAACCCTGTTTCGTGCGAGCCGAGTGAGAGATTTTCTCGTTAACGTTAGTACGTCGCCTTGCCTTTACACGTTATCAAAACTAGGCAGTGTAAGTTAAAGGCCGAACAGACAAACTTACATAATATATTGACATCTCTTATTATATTTTCATAAAACTTTGCACAAAATAGAAGCCAAAGTGCACCAAAATCTTTTTGTGTACATAAGGGCGCCATAAATACAACCAAGTCATGTCAAAAGAATGTTTCAATTTTCGGTTGTTCACCCTTTTACTAAGTGTGCCTTGAGAATTTCTAAGCTCAGGTCGAGAAATCATAAGCCACAGGCTTCCGGCTCAGACCATAGGTATTTTAATCTGGGCATTTTTGAGGTGGGTGACCTAAGGTCATCCCCGGCTGCAGCTGGTCACTCAAATGTCGGTATCGTTTTTCTAAAGACTTGTGGTGGGAAGAGAATCATGGATTTATTCTGCTGGCTTGGTGAGGTACAAGCACGAAGCACAGTGGCTGTGCGTGTCTACTTGGTGTTGGGTGTGCATGATATTTCTCTAAAGTTTCAGTTTGAAAAACGTTGGTAGAACCCTAGTTACAGGCTCACGTTATAAGTAACTGTCGGAAAGTAAAGAAATTCTTAACCTTTCCCTCCCTCCCTCTCAATATCCCACAATCTCTCTTTCTCTGTGTCTATCCCCTTCTATGCACTATTTCTCTCGTGCACTGATTGTTTCCTTACATTTCCTTTTCTTATCCTTTTATATTCTCACCTTTTCTTTTTCCCTCAAACAGTTAGTTTTCCATCTGCTTTCACAATACAGTTTTTATCAATTTGTTTTCAAATAATAGTATTATTCGTCTCACTCCCCACCCACTTTCTCTTTTTCACCTTCTACCCCAAGCTCCCTTACTTTCTAATTTCCAGACAATTAGTTCCAGACAATCGAACGCGGATAAACACAGAGTGTAATGATTATGTTAATCCGGATTATCATCGGCTAAACGACAGCTATCCACAAGTGTTTGTTCTATTTAGTGCCAGCAGTGCACAAATCTTGACCTAAAGCTTTGCTCTACCTAATCCCGGCTCACAATCAGCAGTTTTATCTAACAGCCCAGTGTTGTACATATAACGAACCATATGCGCTTCGGATCAAAGATTTAGTAAACCTGGTTTGTAGACGTTATTTGACGAAGATATTGTCATTTTGTCTGTTACAAGATGATGGGGAATGTTGTGCGATATCGTCGAACAAAATTAGTTCTACATCATTGTCGAAGAAAAACCAGATAACTGGCGTGGACGCACGGGTGCATCATAGCCATAATTTATTTTCAATAAATATCACGATGTCTGTCAATCTTAATTTTGGTTTTTTAATATCTTCCACTGTCTTTAAAGACTCAAACTAATAAAACATCAGTGTAAGCTAAGTATTTTTTACAGTTTGTTTGGTTCAATCGAAGAACAAAACTACACGATGGCAATTTTAGATCGGCTTCGAGATCAAGGAGGTTTTAACTTTTAAAAACACAATGCATTATGGGATCTGTAAAGAAATCAAGATACCACATATAATTATGTTGATGCTGTACTTGAATTGAACACCGAAGAAAGAATCAGTACTAATTGAAAGATTTCAGGTATGAAATAAGCTGTAGATTGAAGGAGACGATAAAGGTTTTTGGTATGATTCAAACTCTCGACTTATAGAAGCTTCGGCGCCCACGGCCTTGCCACTCAAAAAACATATCTTACGCCGTGTGACCACCACGCTTATTTAAAAAGCAGTTTCACGGCAAAGGTCAATGCTTGGCCTCTCACATTGACTTGCTTACTGAAACCGGAAGACTGAAATCAAATTAAAGGCAACAATGGAGTCCGAAATAATGAGCGTAATAATTGTTTAACAGATGACAGGTCAATAGTTCAAAGGTTATGACCTGCGATTGAAGTAACCCTAACATTGCTTTTAGATGAGGGCGGGTGGTATCTTGATGGATGACTCAAATAATAGATTGTTAGGTATAACGAATTTTATGTTTGTGACTCACTCAGGATGGAGTATAAAAGCCATAACATTTCTAACATTAAACCGTTTTTTGTGTGGCGAGTGACTCATTTCCGAAAGGAAGTTATATAGTTATCTAACTCGAAAAGTTTAAAGTTATTATCTTTTAAAGGTTCAACGAATAGAACAAAAGTAGATCGGAAGAGTTAGAGTGCGAAAAAAAGTGACAAAGAAAGAAGAGAGAGATTTATATAAGTTAAAAGACATACGAAGAGAAGGAGAGAAAAGAAAAGAGTGAGAGAGGCAAGTCAATAAAAGAGTGAGAAAGAAAAAAAAAGAAAGAATGAGAGACAAAGATAG